>BLKM01000451.1:0-49670 GCA_013340265.1 Coptotermes formosanus
TGTCGATTGTAAACAGTGCGGCAAGCGTGTCCACGTGTTCTGGCAGGACCCCGTAGGCAAATTCATTGAATATCTCCGGCAGTCTTGGTCATTCGCAGATAAGATTTTTGTTATTCCTCATAATTCTCGCGGATACGATGCACAGTTTCTCTTGAGACGGTTTTGGAACTTAGATGGGTGCCGAAATTGATAATGGATGCTACCAAAATTCTTTGTATGTGTGTGGAATATATTCAGTTTATTGATTCGCTTAATTTCATTGGAATGAGTTTGAAAAGCATGCCTAAATCATTCGACCTCTACTCCAAGAAGGAATATTATCCGCACTTCTTTAACACGGCCAACAATCTGGACTATGTGGGCCCTTATGCCGAAACCAAGTATTATGGGGCAGACTTTATGTCAGGTGATGAGCGAACCCAATTTTTGGCATTGCATGAGGAGCAAAAAGGCAAAATTTTCCATAATAAGAAAGAACTGTTGGCTTACTGTATGGATGATGTCACTGTATTGAGGCAGGCTTGCTGTGCTTTTCGAAATTTGTTTCTGAGATTAGTTAAAATGGATCCCTTTCTGAAGGCTATTACAATATCATCGATTTGCAATAAGGTTTTCCGAACAATGTTCCTGAAACCTGATATTGTGGGAATTATCCCGATAGGGGGTTACCGCATGACAGACCGCCAGTCCATTGAGGCTTTGCAATGGTTGGAAATTTACATATTAATTAGGCTCGTTTGCATATTAGTTAGGTAACACATATTTATCAGAGCACTCAGGGTAATTTGCATATTAATTAGGTCATTTGCATATTTATTAGGTCGATAAAGGTCATTGGCCTGGGGGTTTGTTTACATGTGACGTCACTTCCGGCTGCCATGCCGCCACCCCTTACTTCTGGGCATTCAGTAGCCAAATCTGTCATCGGCAGTAAGATTTGTGCCCCATGGACGAAACATTCCAGTTCCTATACCACCAATATCACAGACTGAAATCTCGTCCCCTTCGGTAGCAGAAGATGATGTACATTTTTCATCGGACATAGGAACTAAGAATCCGCTACATTTTAATCAGTAACAACTGAATAATTCGATATGTGACTTGGGTTTGGCTAAAGACAAGAGTGAAATATTGGGGTCAACATAGAAACGGAAATATCTTTTAGCTGCAGAAACAGGCTTCTACTTTTATAGAACTCGTGACGAAAGGTTAAAGAAATTGGTTACAAAGGAAGTTGAACTTGTTTATTCTTGTGACATACCTGGTTTGGTTCATCTAGGAGGAGTTTGTGAACCAGACTGGCGTTTGTTTATTGACCCGTCCAAAAGGATTTCAAAGGCTGTGCTGCTAAACAACGAGTATAAACTTGCCAGTGACACATTCATCACCCCTTAAGGAATCTTCTGAGAACTTACAAATGGTTTTAGAACATATTAAATATAATAAACACAAATGGTATGTGTGCTGTGATCTGAAAGTATGCGGTATTTCGTTTGGCCAACATGAAGGCTACACTGAATTTCAGTCTTTCTTGTATGAGAGAGCCAGAGAAAAACACTAGACAGTTAACCGTAGGCCGAAAAGAAAAAATTAGTGCTGGCAACAAAAGATGTAAAAAAGTCTACATTAATCGACCCACAGAATGTTTTGTTACACCTTTACACATAAACCTAGGGATAATGAAGCAATTTGGACAGGAGTGGCCCCTGATATCGGTATCTCACGCTGAAATTACCATTGCTGTCAGAGGTAAAATTGAAAGGCGTCGTTTTTTATGCTCCACAAATTCGGGAAGTAAACAGTCTACATTTACCAACCCCATGAATGACAGAATTTCAGCCATGGGATTCTTCAAGGAGGTCTCGTTAAATTTCTGGGAAACTGTAAAGGCCGTCATTGTGAGCAGATTGTAAAACCTTTTCTGGAAAAATTGCAGGGCTTCAGATGTAACATGAAGTTACACTTCTGCACTCCAATCTGGATTATTTCCCAGAAAATATAGGGGCACTAAGCGAACAGGGGGAGAGATTCCATCAGGACATCAAAGAGCTGGAAAGAATGTACCAGGGCCGACGGGATGCCTCAGTGACGGCTGACTACTGTTGGTGGAAAAACTCTCAACAGGATCACAAGCGCAAAGTAACTCGGCGTTCATTTGCAAAGAAACGGAGGCGGAAAAAGTGAGTGCTATTACAATTTGAAGTATGTAACAATATTTCTTAAGCTTACGCAATTTATGTAATATTCCTTTACCCGCAAACTGAAATGTTTTTCAGATTTTATAATTGTTTACTGAATTTATAATGAGTTAAGTAAACGAATTATTAGAAATCTTTATGTCATTTAAATAGATGATATTAGCATTGTAAAAAATCCCTACGTGATACAGCAAAATGAAAAGCAGATTTGAATTCAGCATGAAGAAATTATATTTAGTCACCCATTCAACCTTATGCCTCAGAAAAAATATAATTTCGCAGGCTTAATACCCTCTACAGGCAATTAAAAATTTCAGCTTTACGGTGTTGGCACAAAGTTTTGTGGAACTTCTTTAATAGTTCTGAGACATCTTGACTCGCCAGCTTAATTTCGTGCTTTCTAGTAAGCAAAGTGGACTATAAATTAAGCATACCAGTGCACCGATATTTTTGCAGAACAACTCGAATGATGGCCTATACCGTGTTAAGAGCGAAATTTTGGATACCGGAGCTCTGGGCAGGGTAGAAGAAAGGGAAGGCCGACCTAATTTGACAACTTGGTCTGACAGTTTCTGCAATATGAACAACGAAACTGACTCAACCATTTTCCTCCCTTCTGGTCTCCTAAAGACAAACTTTACATCTTCTTGGTTGACGTCTGCAGGTACTGAGTCTTTCCTCGTATCGTTAGGGTTATTTCATAAGAAGAGGGAAATGTGTGTATGATACAAATAACGAGAAAAATTCAGGCAACAGTTTGTCCAGTAAACTATGGGGAAGGGCTTACAAGCTTTACGCTATGTAGGAGGCGTCCACAACTTAGAGGCCGCAGTTGTTTCTGTGAAGACATCGAAAATAGAAGGCCAGAATGTCTAAACTTGGGAGTCCTTAACCTCTACAACTGTTTCGGTAAGGTCTTTGGCTTCAGGAGCATTATGGGAAAGTTTCTTGCCTTCTGAACGTGTATAGCAATGTCTTGACTCTCTCTATCTAAGGACAGGAATCTAATGGTCGTGATTTCAGGCTTCCGCGACGATGTTGATGAGATCTGCGCTCTTCTGGGATGTTACGCAACGTCGAGTATTAATCCTTTACCCACGTTTCGGGACAACGTATCTGTCCCATCTTCAAGAGCCTAGAAGTCCAATGAAGTTTCATTAGACTTCTTGACCTTTAAAGATGAGCCCAATACGTTGTCACGAAACGTCAGTAAAGGATTAGCACTCCATGCTGCGTAACATCCCAGAAGAGCGCAGAGCTCATTAATCTGTCTTTGTAGAATTTGTAATTTTTTTGAATCTCTATTCGTATTTGCGTCAGTGATAATTTCTTTTCCACACTTTTACAACGCCTCTCCCGACTGCCAACATTACAGGCTTTGAAACCAAACAAGAAGAAACATGAGACGTTCCAATGAACGTCTCATGTTCGATATCAATATATCGAACGGGTAAGTGTATTCAAGTATGTACAAGTCTGATAAAGTCAACCTAAATGAACTGTGAAAAGTATAGGGATCCTATTTTTATCTGAGGACTATCGTTTTTCACTTCCTGTCAGCTGGCCTATCTTATAGGTGTAGCCCACAGTTCCCGCTGCTAGTACGAGCAGCAGAATAGTGGTCGGAAGTGACAGAAAATATTTGTCATATCAAAAAATTGCCCTCTATATGCAGAACATATAAGGTATTATTCTAGCCAGTTTAGCGTCTGAACGACCAAGGAATTAATGGTTGGTATTAAAGCAGTGTCAGAAATTTTATTTTTACACGACGAACAAACTGCCTGTGGGTCCCTCTGCCCTTGGGTTACGGGGGTCACATTGTCCAGAATTTGAACTGACCATTAATTTCCATCTATGGAAGCCTTGCATTTGAAGTAAAACACAGTTTCTTGTTGGTAGTGAGACACTGAAAAATAGGTCCGCAGGCTACCTGTTATAGACAGTGGGCGCAAATGTAATAAGATTTTGTTGGAAAACGCCACAAGGAAGTATTTATAGCATAGACACAAAATTAAGGTTTTCATCAACAATAATGACAAATAAATAAATAAGTTAATAAATGAAGGTTCTTAGCGGGAATGCGAACGCTTGAAGTAGCGACGTGAAACTTATCTCGACAACGAAATACTCCTACATCAGTGCAGATGTTTATCTGCTACCTCTCTTTGCCTGTGTGTGTGTGTGTGTGTGTGTGTGTGTGTGTGTGTGTGTGTACGCTTTCTCTTTATCAAATTTCAGAGTGGATTTTTTTGTGGTGTGTATATATATATATATATATATGTTTTAACACGTGGGGATGCGTAACCTTTGGCGACTTCTATACGCGAGCAGAAGTACTGAAATCGCGAAGGATTTCAAGGCAGATGTCAAAAGCAATCATCTTGGAATAATACCTAAAGAAATCACGCATAGAGCTACGCTTCCATTCCTGTATAATAATGAATAAGGTGCCTCTTACTACGACAGTCGGACTGGTAAAATGGTCAAATTTTCACTTACAAAAGTAATAGGCTTCATGTCTCAGTGCCATGCAATGCCTTGTAAACGTCTCAGCATGTGACTGTGCTGTGATTTTAAAAGAGACATTTGCGGTTGCCCAAGGCACTTGATTCCACTTAGTAAATTTCAATGTATAAATCACAATGGAAGTGCATTTTCTCGAAAACCATATAACATGCTTTCTGTCAGTATTAAGAGTTCATAAACAGAAATTTGTAATAACATTCTTGATTGTCAATCATGCCCTAATTTAAAAAGTAGCTCCTTCTCACACTGTGTCCTTTGTAAGGCTTATTTTCTTCAGAGTTCCTTTTTTTGGTCTTTCACAGCACGAACTAGGTACTGTGACGTATTGTTTCGACAGTAACTGAAATAGCCAATTGAATACAAAACAAATTTTATTTCTTACGTGGGGGATCAGCTAATAGCAAGTCTTTACGTATGCATGACAAAAAACACAGTTAAATGTCGATGTTTGGAAAGTGAGGTCACTTTGAAACTTTCACTTTCAAAAGCTAATGAATCACTAATTTGGAGATATTCATATTCATGTATTGATAGTTATGTTGGTATAGAGACAAGGCTAACTCTGGACATCTGAATATTCGCGGACCTACTTCAGGGAAGGAAAGACTTTCCTCCAAAACTCTTTCCTCCAAAACCACTGGATCATTTAGGGACTCCATTCAGCCTTCTGTTCAATGTGTACGTGGGAATCATTCTCCTTTGGTAAAGCACTCGGGGTTAAGTGATGGGAAGCTCACAATTTTCCTAGTTAATTACTGCACTTCAAATCGCCTGTTTGACTACCAGAATTGCACAATATACCTTTATATCACATTCCGTTTTTTCACGGTAATGTCAACAACAGAGAATAAGCGACATAAGCCCACATTTCCGTCTGTTTCCACTTTTCGAGGAATGAGTTGCGTCCGTTTGCAGGGCGACTGAATTTGCTGCATAAACAGACGACAACCTGAGCAACGCCGGCCGCGAAAATGTGAACTTACGTAAAAGCAGTTTACTCTAACTTTCGTTTTTAAAGCTGACTTGTGCCTCTCAAGTCAATATATGCCCCAGTGAATCATGGCCTATTTGGAAGAAGTGATTTGTCTTGTTACAGCCACAATTCTGAAACTTTGCCGCACAATCATGCTTTAAACTAAATCTCTATTCCAAAAATATCGGAAACGAAATTGTGGTTGAGATCTGTAGTCGCAGACGCTTTAGATCTTCTTCTTGAGAGTAGAAATTTAAAATACAGGTAAGAGATTCTTCCAAAACTTTCGTAAAAATCTGGCAAATTACACGTTCCCACTGCTGAGAAAACAGGACTTGTAACTGTTAAACCTGTGAGAACCTCATATCTTAGAAGAATTTCCAGTTCTTTCCGGTTGTCTGCAAAGCACCAGCGTTACCCAAGGCTTTAGATGGAGGGGAATAGTTCCGACTCCGAGTTCGTTAATTATCTAAAGCGCAACGGTACTGCTGGTGTCTGTAGAATTCTATTTGGCCTTAGCAGTGGTTTGCGATAGGGAAAGCCGACAACCCTTGTTTTGTGACCAGTAACCACTAGCCACACTGTATGAAACAGTACACGTACCACCTGCTTTAGCATTACTGAACCCCAAATTTGTCTACAACGTGCACTCATATGTTTTCTATCATCCTAACGGTAAGAATTAATCTCATCCTAACCAGCAGTAGCTAGATGACCAAAGAGGTGGAGACTCAATGTGATTACTGACAGATAGGAAACGAAGTGTTATATAATCTTTAGACAGTCTTTATACATTAGGCCCTGCCATGGATCGGACTGTTAGTTGCCGGCAACTCAGCGCGGAGGACCGGCTTGGATGACATCGAGTCCATGTGAGGTTTATGGTGGTATAAGAGGCACTGGACAGATATTTCCTCCACTGCTTCAGTCTTCCCCTTCTTACTCCTTTTCATTTACACGTTGATCTTACCGGAAAGACTAAGGAGAGAAATCTGGGAACCTTCCAAAATAATGCTCTTTCAGAAAGCGAAGAGCATTGCTCAGAAAAGCATTTTTCGTTTTTATAATACTGAAAAGCTGGGTCATATCTGAAGATATTAGTCGCCGCCCCATTAGTCGCCGGGCTCTTGTTCCAAATACTGCCAATCTATGCGAGATGAGTTGTGGACCATTTTTGGCGTTGAGATACATTCTTCCCACTCAGTTTTCTTATTATTTTTTCATCAGTGCTGTATATTCATCCTCATTTCAATAGATTTTGTTTGATTAATAAGGACTAGTGGCTTTTAACATTTGCACAATTCCTGCCCTTAGAATTTTATAATATTCTAATTGTCTTATGTCACATATTTTGCAAGAGCGGTTTCGTCAAGTGGTACTTGGGTCCATTTTACGTCCTTCTGTGCTAAAGCAAACCTCTTATTTCGCAAAGGCAGACTCATTTATAAAAATAGTATCTCAGAGGCAAAACCCACCGTTGACAAAACAGCCGTGAATAAGGCCATTAGCTGGTTTCCTCTTGCTGCACAGGACCCGGGGTCAGTCCCGACTTAGTTTATGTCGGATTTGTAGTGGAAACCTGGTAGTGATACAAGTGTTTGTCCGAGTATTTCAATTATCCTGTCTCATTGTCATTCCACCAACACTGAGTCCTATTCATCCACCACCGCCGCTATACAATCTCAGCAATTGACAGCGTCATTAAGTGACGTATTTAATAGAAACAGGTCAGCTTAAAATGTCAAATAAAAAGGAATTATTTTATAAAATGAGGGGGACAAGAAGATAACTCCACTTGTGTTTGTTTAATGTGGCTGAATTTTCATAACTGTTAGTGTGTCACTGTACAACTACTCAATTTATGCAAATGCAGAGATCTAAACTTTTCTGTCGGCCTCAGAATAATCTTTATTACTGTACACTATTATTCACCTGAAGACGACAGCAGTGTGCTTTTTAAACGTCGTGTTTGTATAATTAGTGACGATGGAAAAAGTTCAAATACACATCAGCAATATTTCGAATCTAAACGACATCAGTTTTTAAAATTAAGACCATGGAGACGCTCGCTCTTCACCACACACCTTTTTGGAGAACTTCCTGTTTCAAGAATTTCTCTTCACGTTATCACCCGTTTTGCATTCTTGATGTGGCTTTTTAACTTCAGGTCTCCTGAAGCTTCTTCCGAACTTTTGTCTTTATCTCAAAAGAGAGACAGAAAAACACCACTTTCGTGTTGACTCAGGTACTGCGCTTTGGAACAAGAAGTGATTTTTGTGTTTTGCCCTTGGGCCTGTAATGCCTCACTTCGTGCAAATTGTGGAGGAGAAGAAGGCAGAAAGGAGAATTTCCTTTGAACATAAATAGATCGTCAGGAAATTATAGGAATTTTCTGTCACTTGATTCTTGGTGGTTATCTGTTGCGGATTATTTTCAGACGGTTGCTTCTCATTGTTTTTATTCATCGGATAAATCCCAGTTTCTCAAATCCAGCATTTCCTTCTTTGTTTGCTCATAAAATGCGCTTCAGAAGAGCTCAGAACTGTCGTAAGCCCTAATATATGAGCGACCGGCCAGAATCAAGAATGTAGATCATATTTTGTCACTGTTAAAGTGCTTCCAGACACGCAAGTGTCTTCTCAATAGTCTATATTTCGAGCGTGCTGGTGGAGCAATACAAATAATTTTCAAGTGGTTAGCTGTTGCTTTGCCTTATAAATCAATACTTCTTGGGAGACTGTAGAGTCTATCGGGGACTCAACAAGTATCTCATTGCCTACGATTAGTCGAAATGGACAAGCCATTCTCAAAACATAATGTTATTTATTCAGCCACCCACGAGAAGGACCAATAAGGGCAAAATATTTACGAATTAATGAATAAGTGTATTTGTTTGTTAATCAGTTGAAATTGGAGTACATGGAAAAACATATTACAAAAATACATATGTAAGTTGAGAAGAAAAACAAAGAAGGTAAAATGGTCCGAACAACTGTGCAGGGTCCACAGTTTTGTAATTTTAATTCTATCTGTTGATGCCCTTTTAATACTAAAAAACAAAGCTCTTATTTCTGCAGTCATTTACCACCACCACCACCACCACCACCGCTACTTATTGAAACAGATCCATAAACTTAAGTTTTGGTAACAATATGTCCAGTGCAGGAAGTTTTTGTTTAGGCGATGTTGAGCAAGCACAGAATACAAACGTCTTTTTTGCCAGAACTCTGGAAAATTCCATTTAAGGCGTCAAGGTATACATATGAACTGGAATACAAATATTTCGAAAAGATCGAAGCAATCTATAAGGGACTTATCTGCAGGGTCCATATTACGAAACCGCTAAGGAATGGACAGTTTGGGGATCGGATCCAAGCAGTGAGGAGATTTATCGCATCCGTCCTGATCAGCCTTCGGGCCCGCAAAGCCTCCTGTACAATTAGTACCGGGCTTAAAGCGGCCGAGGAGTGGCGTCGACTACTCACCCCATCTAGCACCAAGGTTAAAGAAAAAGTAGAGCTATAATTCCACTCCCCCTGTGCGCCTTCACGGTCTCTTGTAGGGTGAATTTTATCTTACAAATTTTTCACATCACCAAACCTATTCTAGAGCTCTCTGTGGAGGACAGGAACCAGAAAAACGTTTTAGTATTGTGAGTGGTAATGGACAGGATAAACCGGAATTTTTTCCTTCTCCAGATCTTCTGAAGAGGCCAGGCCAGGCCCACCCAGCCTTCTATTCAAGTGGTACCTGAGGTACTTCCCCGGGAGAAAACGATCGAAGCGAGAAGTTGATTAGACATATCCACCTGATGTCGAGATCAAAAATAATTCTAGGTATACTTCCTAAGCCTTATGTGGGTTCATGATGTTGAGAGAGAAAACTGTATCAGAAGCACAAGTGAGGGAAGCCTGGAAAACTTAAACCAAGGAATGCTTTTTCGGATATCCTGGAGCAATATGCCGTAAAGTACTTAGGCATTTGGTGAATATACAGTGTCCGTAAACAGTCTTTCATGTTTTGAGATGTTACCATTCAGAGCTATTATTAGATACAATTTTGAAACCCATAGCTGAAACATTAAAAATCTTTATGGGCAGTGTTTAGTCATTAATGAAGTTCAGTGTCACCAGTGTCTTGAGCAACATTAAACAGATGTTCAGATTCCTTCCTCACGTTACGGAGAATGTCGTGATAAACTTTACATATGAGTCCCTGATCCATTTCTTGATTTCGTGTTGTATCTTTGCAGCGAGGGAAACTAGACACTGTCCTCCACAAAACACACAAAAAGAGATCCTTCGGTGTCATTTTATGCGACCTCGGAGTCCATTATATTTAGCTCCCCCACGTTAAATTAAACAATTAGAAAGACTTTAATGTGGTCACTTTCTCACTTCATTTTGGAACTGCGGTGGAGCAAGGTCTTTTTGATAAATCATGTCTGGAAAGTCCTTCTGCAGCTGCGGAATTAACTATTCACGGAGAACATTGAGGTAGACAATCGCTGTCACTGGGGATTCCATACAGAAGACTGGCTCTATAGTTTTCCTAGTGATATTGCCGCAAGGATATCAACCGTGATAACGTTCCTTTTATGTCAAGATAACTCATGACAAATTTCAGGGCCTTAGATTCTTAGAATTAAATTAACTATATTTTTGTGATTGAAACTTTCTGTATATTTAGTTGGCTTGCCCACGGATCTAAAAGGCAAGACGTACACGGTTCAACATATTCACATTGCTTAACCGTTGGTTTTATACTTCAGAGTTTAACACAAGTATGGTTAGCCACAACTCAACATTTCTTTTTTTCTGGTAGCCCGACTTAGAGCTTGATTTCCCTTCGTCCCACACACACACTTTACAGAAGCTGTTACTTATGAAAAAAGTTATTTCCATATTGTTTATATATATTAGCGTATATTAATATTATTTTTGTTTAAAATATTTATTTTTTTAAATATTTTATTTAAGTAGAACACATTGTTCACCAATAAAAGTAAAAATATTCTGTTAATAACTGGCATTTTAAGTAACGTGTCGGATGGTCTCTTCCTTGTCGTCTGGATTGACGAGCAAAGTGTAGTATGTTATGGACACATAAAAACGACTTTGGCCTTCACAGCTTGTGACGTGTCCCTCATTACCGGGCTATCTATTCTATTCTGTCGAAAAACATTCCCCTATAATGACACATCACTTTCCAATTGTCGGCCTTTGCCAAGGATGCATATTATGTGAAGCCCAAAGTCAAATTTACGCACAGCTGTAACCAGTTAGAACATTAAAAAGTTATAGTTTTAAATTACACGCGAAACTTACAACTACCCTTCGTCCTAATTAGTTTTAATTGGAATACACATACTAATTTGACTTACCTCCACGCAGAACTGCTAATGTCAGAGTTGCGCTCGATATTTAACGAAGGACTTTGTTTAAATTATGCTTACAGATGTAACACCATCTGAATCAGAGAGCGACGAATGATCTCCCTTTTCCATAGGTAATGGGAAGAAACATTCAATTCCTCCGAATACACATAAGTCTGAGAAGAACGTTATGTACACAAAAAGCCTAAAACGAACGGGGTAATGGTGAAGACCATCTCTACACCGTGATAATGTTTCGCATCCAGCGCTTGTGGAAGAGTTTCTGTGAAATTTAATGTTGGGTGTTGCACAGAAAGTGGGAATACAATACTGTTTGTGCCTTTAGAAACTAAAATTATGAGTAGCAAGATTACAACCTCCTGGAATGCGACAGCGTGTATTTAAATAGATAGGTAACAAGGTACGAGAGAAATTCTATGCCTGCAAGCTCTGAATAGAACCCTGCAGTTTGAAACAAGAAGTATCGAAATATTGTCGATTATCCTAGGTGATAGATACCGTAAGATCTAAGACAATTAGCTTTTCAATATGTCAGTTTATCAGATAGACTGATATGGAGTTTTATGAGTTTCTTTCCGAATTCTCGCCTTACAGTCCTTCTTAAAATATTGTAATAATTATTAAACTTTAAAGGCTAAGATTAACTTAAATTATATGTAAATGTTCATATTGTAAACACACAGCCTGGGTTTTAAATACGTCACTTTTTTCTGACTACGGAAATGACTCCTGTTTTTTTCTGAGATTAACACAACATGCATAAAAATAGGTGGGTACAAGTGGATGTTTAAATATGGTGGTACATAAAAAAATATTTAGCCTTACAAGATTAATAAAACACGATGAAAATTATTTAAAAGTTCGTGTGTACAATATCCCTTTTCCGCTCTAAAGAATACTAAGACCAAGAAAACAAACACAATTCGCAAGGAATGGGTACGTCAATTTTGTGTACACATTACCACTCTTCCTGCTGATTTATAGATAAACCTGTGAAAGGCTGTGGGGTGTTTCACTAGTTATCGGAAATTTAACACATTCTTAACCACCGCCTAGTTCACAGGCGCAGGATTTGTAGAGTTGTACGTTATCGTCAGCTATAAGCCTCCATGACGTGATGTTGAACAACAGTGAAATTTTCCAATCTCTTCTTTTTCCAAAAATCTCTGTGACAGTGCAAGGTATACGCCTTATTTCGGCGGAATATACAAATAACCCTGGAATCCAAGTGTATGGAGATATGCAGCAAATTAATATCTTACCAATTTTCACAACAATCGAATTTTAAAGTACCTGCATTTCACTTCGGATACTGCAAATTCAGATCTGGGCCCGGGTACAGGCCAACCTGAAGATTTTTCTTGGATATCTTCAGTTTCTCTACATAAATTTGGCCACTACCGCTTTCTGTGACGTCTGTCCAATTCCGTCATCAAGCTGAGTTTTGTTGCTTTATGTCGGGGAAAAATACTGACAGCGTCCTTACGTGAACTATGAACACAATTTAGATGATGCATTATAAAAGCGCCATATATCAATTAATATACTGATTACGCGCCGGATGATTTGAGATTAGGAGTTCTATTTACTGGTGAGACAGCTGTTCCTTTTGTCACGTTTGTAGACAGTCCCGTGGACCCATTCATATGATCAACGTGGGGTGTTGAGGTTTATTTCGCCGGGGGTAATATGACGAATCCCCTCTGTCTAGTATCGAGGTTAAGAGTGCCTGGAACTCTACTTCCTTCCATCCATATGTCTCCAAGCCCTATACTTAATTTATAAATATTAAGTGCCGTCTTTCATTCTTTCCCACGTACGAGGCTGAAGTAGATGAAAAGGATCTAACGGCAAATCACCGTCTCTACACAGTCATTTGTATCTTCACAATCATCAAGTGGTTCCTTGTAGCAGCTGGCGTCCTTATTTGTTTATATGTTTGCCTTCAGGCGAAACAATCATAATAGGATAATGTAAAATGAAGACAAGGGTCGTATTGCTGTCTTTTACGACAATAAGACATGCACAACCAGACACAGGGATATAAAAGACACATTATCCGTGTCAGCTTTGAGTGACATAAACTGATGAAGCCGACATTAGAAAGCGCTGGGGAAATTTTTCCAATAAATCCCCCTCAAGATCTGAAACTAACAAAGCAAGTGAAAATGGCCTTGGTGTGTGTAAAGAGCCAAATAATATTCTTTATGTAACTTAATTTCCGACAGTTAAGGAAACGCCCGTAATTTTTAAGCTAAGGTATTCATACCCTTTACTGGCAAAACTGAAAGTTATTGTGACGGAACATTTCACGAGATGAAAATGTAATGATTTCATTACGTTACAATTGAATCTACCGTATATTACGCATACAGAACGATACTAAATAAAGTGTCCTCAGACACACAAATACATGTTGTACTAATGTATTGTCCTCACATTCTATCGTCAGTTTTTTAAAACCTTTGGATCTGTCTACAGGTTTTTACTAAATAAGGCTTTTGTTGATTTTTAAATAATCTCAGGCTCTGTCCTTTACAGTTAAATTAATGCAAGAAAAGTGCCACGATTACTGCAACATTATTATGCACAAAAATTTTCTAAAATGTTATCTTTACGAAATAAACATTACTCCACTTGTAAGGTAACCACAAGACAGTTCTATTAGCCATGATTTACCTCAACATGTTCGAATGAGAGGAGGTTTTTGTTGGCAGTATCTACTACTAATATCGATATTGCAAATATGAAGCTGGATATTTGTTAGTTAAAAAGATTTGTTATTCATTAAGTTGATTGCTTTAATACATTATAATATGGGTATTTTCCTTCAATAATTCAATGTATTTTATGCCTCCAAAAGCTTTTGTGTTTTACAAGAAATAAAGTTCTTTTTATTTTCGTTCTGCTTCTTGATAATTTGTTATATTTTTGCACCACTCCTCATTTTGCCGAAAGCTAAAAATAATTCTTCTTGGCTCGCTATCTTTCTGTTTGTTACCCTGTGAAAGGTGAATGTTGCATGCAACAGACATGATTCCCAATGCGACTCACTTTAAGATCTAATAATAATAATTATTATTGTTACCAAATTTAAAACAAAATAAGGAACAAATGTCTTGCTTTGAAAAGAAATTGATTCAGAGAAAATGTTCATGTTTAAGATCACAGGTTTTTTCACTCCATGCCATCCATACACATAAAAATAAAAGGAAACAAAACTTTTATCAAATGTCAAAGGTTACTTAGGCAACGACTGTGCAAGAACTTATTAAAATCCTCTTACTGGGAAGTAAATTTGTACCTTAGGGCGAAGAAAAAATTTGGAGGCCCGTTCGTCTTGGAACACGTGGAAGTAGCGTGCAGCTATAAGCAACGTGAATTATTGACGACGGAGGTAATTTATTGAAAGGGGTTAAGAATGAGTTGGAAAACCGCAGCCCTCAGGCTGCGTGCGCTCCTTAAGGTTGTGTTACGCAGCACACAGCCACATTTTTAAAATTACGTACCTAACCAAACGGGGTGCGGAATGGAATGGAATGAGTCGGTCATTTTGCCTATTGATAAGAATAGTGATAGATTCTAGTAACTATCGAAGCATATCACTTTCGTCAACTACGTACAAAATTCTATCCAACATTCTTTTGTCAAGGTTGACTCCTTACGCAGAGGAAATTATTGGGGATCATCAGTGTGGGTTTCGATGTAACGGGTCAACCACCGATCATTTATTCAGCATTCGTCAAATGTTTGAGAAAAAATGGAAATATAATGAGGCAGTGCGTCAGCTATTTATAGACATCTGCCTGACACGTTGCCTATTAAGGATGGCTTGAAACAAGTTGATGCTCTGTCGCCATTGCTTTTCAACTTTGTTTTAGTATTAGCCATTAGGAGGGTTCAGGCAAACCAGACGGGCCGAAATTGAATGGTACACATCAGCTTCTGGTTTATGCTGATGATGTATTAACATCATATTGGGCAGAAGCATACATAGTTTAAAGACAAGCCCAGAAGATTTTGTGATTACTAGTAAGAAGACTGGTCTAGAATTAAATGCTAAGAAGACTAAGAGCATGGTCATGTCTCGAAATCAGAATGCACGACACAATCACAACGTAAAGATAGATAATAAATACTTTTAAAGGGTGGAAGAATTCAAATATTTGGGAGCAACCCTAACGAATCGAAACTCCATTCATCAAGAAATTAAGAGCAGACAGAAGTCGGGGAATGTTTGCTGTCATTCGGTGCAGAATCTTTTGTCTTCCAGGTTGCTATCCAAAAACACAAAGATTAGGGTATAGAGAAGTATAATTTTGCCTGTTGTTTTGTATGTGTGTGAAACTTGGTCTCACACTGAGGGAGGGACATAGACTGAGGGTGTTCGAGAATAGGGTGCTGAGGAGGATATTTGGGCCTAAGGGGGACGAAGTGACAGGGGATTGAAGCGTACATAAGGAGGAACTTAATGTCCTGTACTCATCACCAAATATTATATGGGTAATGAAATCGAGAAATTGAGATGGGCGGGGTATGTAGCACTATGTGTGAGAAGAGAGGTGCATACAGGATTTTGGTGGTGAGACTTGAGGGAAGGCGACGACTTGGGAGACCCAGGCGTAGATTTGAGGAAAATATTAAAATGTATCTTCAATAAGTGGGATGGGTGGACATGGCTCAGGATAGGAACAGGTGGCGGGCTCTTGTGAATGCGGTAATGAATCTTCGGATTCCATAAAATGGGGGGAATTTCTTGACCAGCTGAGGAACTCTTGGCTTCTCAAGAAGGCATCTGCTCCATGGAGTTGGTTAGTTAGTGATTGCGTATTATAAGAGTCACAAAGATGTAGACATAATATTTTGTAAAAGTGCAGATTTTATTGTTAAGGTATTATAATTTGTTTAATGAAATTAGTCTTACATATTCACTATAACAAGTTAAAACCGAAACTTATTTTCATAGAACTTACATATTACATACCATTATATCCACATTTTTCTGTCGTTAGTGACAGCATCTTAATTTCTGTCCGAAGAATTGGTCGCGACAAAAGTTTTGGTTGCCAAACATTTCATGGGTAGATTGCGAAACAATTTGTTGAATTTACTTTCTAATAACTCAGGCTACATTAATTAGTGTATTAGAAGCAGGACTTTTGAATATTTAATAACTACTAGAGACATTGTATCAACATTTGTTTGACAGTCATATTATGAAAAAACACACCGGCCACTGACTACCTGGTTTTGAAGTGTCTGAACGAAATAAGATGGGATCAAACAAACGAAATGGTCGATTTTTGTTCCAAGTTATCTTGGGTTGGTAAAATATTCTTAGGTTGGGGAAGGTTGGGGAATTCACGGAAACACGAAAAAATTCAAATTTACAGGATCATGAAGAGAAGAGAGGCAAGAAGTGTCACAATAATAAACTCAGGCTTAGCAGAAATGTGTTAACGCATATATGTCATCTCCAAGTTATTAAATCATTAAAACCTCAATTTCCTCGTACTGATTCAGTTTTTTTACACCTGTGCTTATTTCTGACGACTGGTCTCGTAAAAGAATGCCATTGGTCTAATCTGGGTCGCAGGACTTGAAATTTGAGGAAGGCAGATCTAGAAGTAGACTCGTTTTGTCATGTAACATTGAGTCCAACCATTGAAATATCTTTTTACCAACTTTATCTCCATTCGTGAAATGTAAGATTAACAATTTAAAACCCAGATTTGAATTTTCTAATTTCTGTATTTTAATTAGTTTATTTGGAAATTTAAAACCCAGATGTGAATTTTCTAATTTCTGTATTTTAATTAGTTTATTTGGAAATATATCTCCATTTATGTTATGTACATTTCTTAAGCAATAACGTTTGTGGTTTAAAGTACCTTGGCAAGTGAGTACTTAAGAAACATTGATTATAACCTGTATGATAGTAATAAAATTTACAGTAGAAAATGAGCTATGTGGATGGAGTGCGTCATTATGAAGGAAGGAAAATAGAATGAATTTTGTATTGTTCAGAGCGTGAATTGCCCAACAAAATGCATTCCAATATTTCCAGATGTTCTATATTATAATAACTTACAAATCAAATCCAGCATGTTTCAATCCCCCATGGAATCACCGTCACGGTTTCGTACTTAAGATTGCACAAAAGCGGGACAAGCAAAGTAAGTACATATTAAAAATATAAAAACTCAATAGAAGGACGATCAAACTTATTTGGCGATATCTGTGGTGGATCCCTGATACTGATCCCATGAGGGATAGTGCAGTTGGTTGAGGCACTGCGCTACAAATCGGAAATCGCGAGTTTGATGGTGTCACTGGAAGTTTTCATTAACATAATCCTTTCGCCCTTGAGTCGGCTCAGCCTCTAAAGGAAATGAGTACCAACAATATTTCCCGGCGGGAGGGTAAAGGGGGCCAGTGCGTAGGGCTAACACTGCGGCACTCATGTGCCGACTGCCTAAGACTATGGGAGCCTAAACCTCCTAAGGGACTATCCAGGCCTGTAATCGGATTGCTTTGCCTCTTTACACGAAAAATTACACTCAGTTTAATTCCCATTGAAAGTGCCTGGCTACGTCATGAACAGACACTCAGCTCGGTGTTCCACGTTCGGTCTTAAGCCTGTGCGTATGGAATTTGTTGTTTACAAGTAGAAATATGACAGGTTTTTCTCCGCATTCTTCGACGTTCACCTGTCACAGTTATTCCATCAACATTACTTATTCATTTATCCGCTACCGACGCCTATAATCTTATCCAATAACAGAGTCGTTGAATAACACTAAAAACTTCATTACAGCCCTCGCATCAAGTTATATGTGATCGGATCTGACCGTTATCACTGTGTAACTAGAATAAATATTCTAACTAACTTTAGAGACCAACTTGTCAGAACATTGTGGAAGTTATATCGAAACGTTTAATGGCTCGGCACTTCAGTTACACAGAGTGGACAGGACTTATTTTATAAAGGTGATATTCCATTGTGTTTTGCATGTCTTGTATTCTTATTTCCATATAGAGTTGAAGACTGTTTATGGATTGTCAATGAGAGTCGTGTTCTTTTTTTAGAAACTTGTACTTTATCAGGTATTAATTTGCTACGCTACATAAATGACCATTTTTTTCAAGGCCGAGCAATATTTTATTTGGATCACGAGGTATTTTCGGTCTCTTTGCGGCAAAGAACCTTTCTCTTCTTGGTTCTCAGTTTCACGACACGCGGCTTTAAAATTTGTAGCTCGCCCTCTCATGATCTTTTGATTGTTATGTGTATTCGTAAAGATGAGAAAAACGAGTACTATCTTCAGTATGTCTTATGGACGAACTTATAATTTGCTTATTGTTTTGAATATTTATAGCTCTTGAGCTGTTGTGAATTTGAGGATGCACTTTGGGCGACGTTTAATTAATTGCATACAATCATAATATGTAATTATCGTTACTTTATACTTGGACGCAATTGTATAATGCTATAGCACCGTATAAAGTAACTGGTACTTCTTGTGGTGTGACGAGATACGAGAAACTTCGTATTCCGACTTCCCGTTAATATGCAATCAAAATATTTAATACGTGTTACTTATATCTAGGAATAGGAATATCGGTATGAACATAGATTTTGAGTGTATTTATTAGCTCTGTACGCAATATTGTAAATAAATCAGGAATTACGAAATATTTCGAATGGCTAAAATTTGGTGATGAAATACGACCGAGAAGTTTGACTACAAAACTATACATGTAAACTAATATATTCTTAAGTAAATTGAATAACACTTCCTAGTGATGATGACGATGAAAGGAATTAAAGTAATAATAATAGTAATAATTTATTGTATGTACATACATTCACAGTGGTGAACAAAGAAAAGTGAGCGCCGTGGATTAATTTTTACGAACTTCCCAGAAGAGTCTTATGTCTTCTCATCCTGTCTTGAAAATGGCAAGAATTATATTAACTTTCATTTTACTATGTGTGCCTTTTATTTCTTCTACACCGTGTTTGAAATAGATTGCTGTAAGTAATTAGTGAGTTACCTTCGAGGTGTGTACTGAGAAGTAAATAGTACGTAAGGTGTTTATTATTGCAATTTGTTTTTAAAGAACTGGTATTAATTAACTAATTTACGGAAAATTTTGCAGTATGAAATTTCGTGAATTTGCTTTGTCTTTTTGAGGTGTTACTTGCAAACTTACGGAGGGAAGAACAGAAAAGAGAAACATGTACGGCAAAAGTGAGTGGGAACTTTTCGAAACTTTTGGTTGCGAACACGAAAAAAATACTCTGCAAACCCAACACTGCCCGTCCCGCAATTCGGCAATGGGTATAATGGGAAGGGGACAATTTTTTATGACAGACGGCTCTATAATGCCACATATTTTATATGTATAGGAAATATTCTTCTCAATTATTTATGTAACAGCACCCCATTTTGCCTTAACATATATTAATATATGTAGGAACAGATTACGTGAAAGCCGTAAGACTCGAATAATAAAATTAAGAACTAATTAGTCTACATACGTTCTTTTCCTTATGTTATTTCAAATTTTATAATAGCTTAAAATGTGTATTAACGTAAGAATCGTATATTTTGTTTACAAATCTCAACCTATACGGGACGTTTTTAGTGTTTGGATGATGCTTTGGTCTGTCTTTTCCACACTCGTGATTTAGGGTGCAGGACTTCTCAAAATTTCTATTCAGAAGATGGCCTACTTATTGTATTGAAGAAATGTAGCTCACCAAATTCTGCTAAAATTGGTCACGTTATGAAAAACTTCTGCTACATAACAGAAGTGTTTGAGTGTATTCACTTATTATTTCCAGTATACTGTCAAACCGCCTGTAAGCACAGCTAATAATGCAGATACACCTACGAAGATATTCTTCCAGAGTCGCCAGCCCCGGCCATGTTCCCAGTGTGTGACAGTTTCTATAACTGCAGGGCAGAAAAGACCTAGCGTAGAGAAACAGACAACTCCTACCAAGGAGAGAATGGGTCTCAAGTTTGGCATTGCAATGGCAACAGCAACTGGAATGAAATAACACATTAATGCTAACACACTGTCTCCTTAAATAAGTGACTAAAACAAGTGTCGTGGTCATACGTCACCGTGCCTTTAGAACGATCAAATATAAATTAAATTTAATCCTTTTTTCACACATGATGACTGGTACGAAGGTATAGCACCAAGAAACACTAGCAGGGTACCCTATTAAAAATGTATGTATTACAGATCCAAGGAGCTTCGAAGGCCTGCCATCATCACGCATGAAGTTAGGCGTCAATTTGTTTTTTGTGGGCATAATTACAGTGTTAGCAGACATTCCTCCACAACATGGGCGAATGACACACGCATTTCAGTGTCAAGATACTGCAGCAATTGATGTACTCATTCTAACATGCCTAATGCTCTCATGCTATCTATGTAAAAATTCAGTAATGCAAAGGTATGTAACACTTGGAGTTCCATGGGCCGCTGCCACGTGGCAGGACAACTATGAGAATGTTCGACTAGCACAGACCGCCACTAGATATCGGGAGACGTAAATAGATATAACTGTGTTATCTGCGCGGTACGATCTGAGCCTGTAAAATGATTCAGGTTTATTTATATATTTTGTATGTATCTCGGAATCAGCCGCGATTCTTTCCCATACAGCATTAAATGACTCAATTTAAAACCCTGTCGGGGTGTGTTTACTGCGCGGTACGGACTGAGCCTGGAATATAATTCATCTTTATTTACGTGTTCTGTACGGATCTCGGAAACAAGAACGACCAATTTCCTATGCAGCATTAGCTGATCGATTTTTGAAACCGAGAAGGAGTGTTTACTGTTTACTACCTTAGCCTGTAATATTTTCATCATAATCTCAGTCTTTAAATGGTTAACCATAAAGATATAAAATAGCAAAGAAATATTTTTAAACAATGTTCTCTTTGGTGTAACATGATTTAAGGTCGTGCCATTGCTTTCCGTCATATGCGTCTTTAACCTTTGCTTATTGTTGGCTTGTAAGTAAGGCGGTTATTTGCACTTTCGGCAATGTAACATTATCAAATATAGGTTGTGACTGATGGTCCCTTTTCTTTTGGTTACATATGTACTGCAACGAGATGCCTTATCCTGAGTTTATTTACAAAACTTTCTGGCCTACAGGGTTTAAACTGCGTAGCCAGTAATTAATTTAATGTTATTCGTTCTAGAGAGCAGTATTCATTTGCCTCTAACCTGTGCAAGTAACAGTTCCAATGCGAAATGTTGTTTGGACAAGGTTTCCATATGCTTTGGGGATCTTCAATGTCTGTCCAGATTATAGAAGTAGGTACTTAAATTGTAGTCCGTAGGAAAATAAAATAGCCACGGCGTAAAAAATCTTCACCAATTGGGCAGGGCTGTAGCATATATACAACCACAATTATAAATGCGTATATATGAGGAGTGACTGTAAAAGAAGACAACGGATAAAACGGTATTGTAATGGATATTATTTCATAATTTTTCTACTAGATTCTGGGTAAAACAACACATTCATAAAGACAAAGGGCAAAACACTTTATTGTTTCAAAGTAGCTTCTTAATAAAATTATAACATTAGTCTTGGTAGACTATATTACACAATACAGATCGAATGTAAGATTATTTTATTCATTTGTTATTCAATACCGATTTTAAACTTTACTTGTCATAGAGGTATACATTCTATGACTACCATGCAGTGTATAAGATTGTATATTGTTTCTTTACAAGGTAAATATTTCAATACCTAAGAGAAGAATCAGGCACAACTAACACATTTCTCTGCTTTATTAAGAATTGCTGAGCGACCAGGTTTCGGCTTAAATAGCCATCATCAGGCTCTATAAAAACCTGAATTAAGAAATGCGTCACATGAAGGAGAAGGTCTTCCTCTTTTACAAAGTGAAATTATGTTGTACAACCTAAATGTTTTGTACGGAACTAATTTAACATTTTGCCGTCGGGCCTCGTACTAAGCCATGCCTTGTCATCGGGTCACATATTTAGACGCTTTCATGCGCGACGAGGTATACGTGCGTCTGTGGGCTGTTCTGTCTGACATCGCGTCAAGGTTATCGGCGGCTTGAAGCAGGATATCTGGGTCTTCAGACCCTTCCCAATCCCACATTCGTACGACTGAAACAAAGCGACCGCAGAACGAGATACGCTCTGTATTTTCTTTCGTAAGCTCCTTCGGTTACAATCATGGCTTTGAGTAGGAGGTTGATGAAAGGCCACGATATTTTGTGTGAGTTATATACGGCCACGTGTTTCTGATGATAGTGAATCTGAAATTTTGGACAGTGACAGGGACGTCCCCACCGTTAGCTCACGTAAACAGTCGCAACCTTTTTCCTTGAGCAGAAACCGTTCGGATCTTATCTGGCAAGCCTGGCATTTGTAGTGACAACAGCCAGAAAACACAAGACGCAGGGAGGCTATTCCAAATGCGGCCTGTGTATGAATATTTTCTGCATNAGAAGGTCTTCCTCTTTTACAAAGTGAAATTATGTTGTACAACCTAAATGTTTTGTACGGAACTAATTTAACATTTTGCCGTCGGGCCTCGTACTAAGCCATGCCTTGTCATCGGGTCACATATTTAGACGCTTTCATGCGCGACGAGGTATACGTGCGTCTGTGGGCTGTTCTGTCTGACATCGCGTCAAGGTTATCGGCGGCTTGAAGCAGGATATCTGGGTCTTCAGACCCTTCCCAATCCCACATTCGTACGACTGAAACAAAGCGACCGCAGAACGAGATACGCTCTGTATTTTCTTTCGTAAGCTCCTTCGGTTACAATCATGGCTTTGAGTAGGAGGTTGATGAAAGGCCACGATATTTTGTGTGAGTTATATACGGCCACGTGTTTCTGATGATAGTGAATCTGAAATTTTGTACAGTGACAGTGACGATTAGTTCACGTTAACAGTCGCAACCTTGTCCCTTGAACATAAACCATTGAGATCTTATTTGGCAAGCGTGGCATTTGTAGTGACAACTGCCAGAAAACACAAGATGCGGAGAGGTTCTTCCTAATGCGGGTTGTGTATGAATAATTTCTACACAAATATAGGTCAGCCCAACGCCAGAATTGTCACTTGAAGAAGCTGTGAACCAATAGTGGTGTCACCTGAAATTTCTGACGTACAATCCACAGAAAGTAACAAAATATGGTGTTATGGTGAGAATGGCGCATGGCTCTGTACGCTGCCGAGGGGAAGAAGTTGAAGGACACAGTGTTATCACTTTCAGACAGAAACTTAGGCCAGAGTCATCACATCTATCTAGACTATTTCTATGATAGTGTGAAAGTAGCTGAAACATTGCCAGACAGAAAGTGAGAGTTTGTGGCACTGTGAGGGTTAGTAGAGGCTTTCCACGAGACATACAAGGTGTTTCACGACCTGTGGACGTTATGCAGGAGGTGATTTCCTATGTCTTTGTGATAAAAAAAAAGTTCATATAAACATGTGTCTGATTTTGGACGGTTACGGAGTAATTCCCGTACACTCCCTTGTGTTAACCGTCTCTTACGGAACCAGCCGGCAGGTGACGATACTCGACTAGGTGGCTTATCCTTTGCGTTGCAAGTATTATTTTTGCCACCTGACTTGCCCACCCAGCTACACAGTCCAGTTCCTGTATCTCGACACTCGGAAGGTATTTAAGGAATGCGGGGAAGGTGGGGTGGGTGGGTATTCGCCTGGCCAGTGTATACTGAATGACTACGTGTTAAAAAACCCTTACAGTACAGTGACTGTACCGGCTCCTAATGTTCCCAACAGTATGGCGATAGTTTCGCAAAGGCTTGGGCATTGGAAGCGTCCACTCTGTAGTGTGCCTGTTAGCCCCGTACGTATTCTCATCTCGGTGTGTCTGTCACGATGCCATTTACATTTTCAGTCGCAGATTACGCAGATATGGTTTTGGTGTACGGTTTTTGTGACGGTAATCCAGCTCATGCCGTAGCTGAATATCAGCGACGCTTTCCGAACCGTAGAAGACCAAACCGAAGAGTTACTCGAGCTAAACAGAAATTGCAAGATACCGGTACACTTCCCGGCGTTCGCATTACATCCGAGCGTGATGTTAATCAGGGCGTCGATGAAGAAAAAGGCATTATTCAGATGGTACAGAGCAGTCGACGTGTGAATAGGCGAAGAATTGCAAGACGTCTTCGTGTTCCCCAAACGACAGTGTGAAAAACTGTATGCAGAGGGCATATATCCATACCACGTGCACCGAATGCAACATATCGGACATGGCGATTTTGCTCATAGGCAGGAATATTGCAAGTGGCTCAGTGGCAGTCGCCAGTTGCATCGTTACATCCTGTTTACTGACAAGGGGCTATTCAATCGCGACGGTGTCAAATAACACACAATTGTCATGTGTGGGCAGGTGAGAATCCCAATGCCGCTGTGGAAAGCAACTATCAACTACGTTTTAGTATCAACGTGTGGTGTGCTGTTCTGGACGATCAGCTGATTGGTCCTTTCATCTTTGAAGGTCGTCTTACAGGAGAGGCATACCTCCGATCTCTTCAGGAGGAATGCCCCCGACTTTTAGAGGATGTGCCTTTGAATAAACGAGGCCGTATTTACCTTCAACATGACGGAGCTCCTCCTCATTTTTCACGTGAAGAAACTTCCTGAACTACCTTTTCCCTGGGCGATGGATCGGACGTGGCGGTCCCCACAATTGGCCAGCCAGGTTAAAGTATATATACTTTAACCATAGAATAAAAGATGTGTGTAAAGTGTGAAATATATGATTACGCATCAACCTTAAGAATGTATATGTTGGACGGTAATAAGAGCATAATTTCTTCATTTGTAAAAATAAGTGACCTTGCACATTTTGATATCCATATATGGTATAGTAAGTTTTTCGAGGTTTAGTCTCCTCTATAGGTCTTCAATTCCTGGCCATAAGCGTGTGTGGAGACAGCTTTTATTGTTGGTTCTGTTCGAAGCTTATTGGTGTGGATGCACTTTTGCGTATGTTGATGCTGTTTTTTAATTGTACTGTAAATAAAAACAAAAAAACGGTATAACATAACATATAATTATTCGATCACTGTCTTATATGAACATAATAAAATTTTAACTCGGACTACACTATTCCCCCCTAAATGCCATTTTCTTATCAAGCAGGTTCTAAATTTTGTGGACAAACTTACGTTTCCTTACACGCCTATGAAGAAGGATCTTCATATATAAAGTAAGCATTGAATGAGAAGTCATTACAACAGGAAACATATCTCTGTTGTTCAGGTGAATACATTGTTTACCAAATAAATCATAAATGCAGTAATGCATTTGTCCCAACTTGACAAAGTTTTAAACTTTCCTTTGTGTTAGAAGACTGGCTGTTTCATTGAAAATCATTCAAGAACAGCCATTTTCACCTTCACATTATTGGTAATCAGCAACTTCCCAAATTATTTGTTGGTGTTTGATATTAGTTTCATCTACCTTGGTCGACTAGTACAATCACCGACGCGGATGTCCGTTAGTCTATTTTCCAATTCGCTGCACAATTTTAGCACATGACAAACTCCCATTTGGTCATCACCATACACCTATAGCAACTGGAGAAAAATTTAATAGGGAGAAAGGTTTATGGCCGATAGATCCCATTTCACGCTATGAAATTAATTGCTTGACCAATTTCCAAATGTCTTTGGACATCAACTTATATCCTAAGTAGAATCTTAGTAACTGACTCTTGGACTATCTGTCGCATTCAAGTATATGAGAACTCCACCACATACACTAGAATTTGAACAAACAGCACGGTATGGAAAATATCAAAATCTGTTCCATGTTACCACTATTATAATTGCTACTTCTTATCAATAAATGAAATGCTTGATTAACACAGAATTTCCATACAGTGAAACTTGCCTTTGAACATGTCTCATTCCTTGGGCCCAGTGACCAGCTGATTTCGTCATGCACACATTTTACTGTGCTAATTTACCACTGCAATATTTCACGTAAACTTACATTTCTGACTCCAGCAAGTTCAAAGTCACACTTCCTTTCACGATTACTTCGTACCTGAGGTAACCGAGCAAACCAATCGCGCTGTACAGCACCACTACGATGAACATAGCAACATTGAATATTCCTACCTTGCAGATAAAGTGATTAGGCATCACCTGTAAAAACCAACAAATTTCTATTATCTCGTGAGACCAACTGATTTTCAAAATAATAGGGACGTATTTCGATCATTAAGATGTAGGAGCGAAAAAATTGTGAATGAATTGTAAGCAAGAACTAAATATGAAATCTGTTATGACTTATTTAAACTGAATAGTCTGTAATTGCCTAGACTGAGTAAAACTCCGAAGAGCTTACATTACGAAAAATAGGAAGCCTCGCACATATTTCACAGCGTGCCTCCCATATTCAATTCTAGACGATGCCCGTGACAGCAGCTTTCTCCGTGTAAAGATGGTACGTTGTCTCTGATTTTTAAAGAACTGTCAGGCTGACCTCTACCACACAGGCGACTTCGGAATTTTATTCTTGGTTGGCTTATATGAAGCTGCTAGATGCTGTTGAGACGTTTCAATGTTTAGGCATTTATTGTCATACCTATCCCTGTGGAGGCCTGAGTTCAACCCAAGGTCATTTCATGTGGCGCTATTTTGGAAAGAATGGCTGTAGTACAGGTTTTCCTTCGGGTACTTAGGATTTACCCTCTAAATATCATTGTACCAAAACATCATATACTTTCACTTGCCTATGGCATGTAACTTTAGCAATTGGCAGCTTATTGAAATAACACACTTTAATTTTTTTTGGAAATTTGAACTGGCTTTGAAACTCAAATTTGTTTCCTAGTTGTTTCTTGTACAGGGAGAGGGGACACTTGTTTCTCTTTCACCCAAAGGTAAGTGTATGGCTGTGATACGGATTGTGTTCAGAAAAAATTCAGAAGGTAGGCTAGAGGCTGAAGAACGTAAGAACTGTGGTTCAAATCCCGGCATGGCTAAGAGACTCTGACTGAAGCTCTCTCAGACCAGGTCTGAGGTAACCTTCTATTCAAGTGTTACGGAGGACTTTTGTGCAGGGGTAAAGCAGCCAAGCTAACCAGCCATCCTCACCCAGTGCCAAAGTTCAGAATGGTTGAAAATATACTGCTCGCCTCTGCCCCCACAATTCCATTGAGTACAAAGGGACAAATTTACTCTAACGTCCACTGTTTACTTTGGACTTAAGATTCTCGGTGCTAGAAACCATAACTAGCTACACTTAATTTTTATTTCAGATGATATGCGTACCCAAGTAACATAAAAATATGCTCTTACTTTTGTGCATCTACGTCTACTCATTTGAAAATTTACTAATATATGCTCGCGTGCACTTGTTTGTATTTCTGTATATGTACTTCTTAACCTACCTGTTTCCTATTACCTTAAACCTATACCTATTTCTTCTGTCCTAAATGCTTGTCTGTCCATGCACGTCTATTTTTGCAAGACCATAACCCGTGTGTCGACAATTTGCCATTAACTTATTTGGCTTGGAAAACTGCACGTAAATGAACGTCCGCGGAATACTGAGAGAAATGTCGGTAAATGTAGTTACCACTCCGATACCCTCCATGGTGAAGATGACGGTAGCGAAGAAGAGAGGTAATTTCTCTATATTCGCGATGTATTTCTTGTTGCTGGCGTCTAAGATGTCTCTAAAAATGTAGTACAGCGTGATGACGAAACTGCTCAGGATAAAGATTTTGGCCAGAGCTGAGAGGGGAACTAAGTACTTCAGATCACTGATCAAACCGATAGGGATCAATAGAACCAGCAGCATGGAAATGTACACTCTGATATCCAGCACATCTGTGTACTCCAAGTAGTATTCACCGACCTAAGGGACGTAAGTCATATTTGGAAAGGGTTACTCCACAGTGCACCACATGCAAGCAAAACTCGTATCAGTGTTGCATGTAGCTTATGAAGTCTACTGGCGGCTGGACTATAAAATATACTTTCGAAAAACATGAAAATGTAGTAGCTAGCATAGACATATTCTGAAAGCAAATTAATGCAAAATATGAATTTTAATAAAATATTTAAAATATGTAATGGATACTTGTGTTTTTGCTTTGTTAACCTTTAGGCGATGGCTCTTAAAAACATTTAGAACTTTATACCCAAGTTAGCAGTGTGAAAATATTTAGAAAAATATCTGAAAAGGTTGCTGCATAATAGTGTGGCGTATACAAGCGTATAATAAAATAAAAGTACATAAAAGGTACTATCTTTACTAAAAATAATGTATTTTTACAGCTATTGATATTTTGAGACTTGAAGCAGACGTCATCGTGATATCCTCACATTTGAAAACTATGAGCCGCTCCAGTTAAAACCATGATACTCTTATTTATTTCCTTCTAGTTCAAGTATGTTTAAGCTCAAGTCTCAGAAGTGGAAATGTGTCGCTGCTATTGCTAAGTAAATAAATTTTTCGTGAAAATATAGTTTATTAATAGAGGATTCATGTTATTTACAGTTCAGTCAATGTTTCACACTCAGTCTAATGCATTAGAATTACAGCGTAAATATGCAAAATCTGAAAAAACACGAAAGACATCAGTCATCATTGCAAACTGAGTCGAGTATCGCCCGAATACAAAGCAAGATTGTCAATCTCTCAGTTTTGAGATTCGGTCAAAAGTACAGGAAATGTGAATATAAAGACCAAGAGTACAAATTACGTATGTAGAGTTACGCGTACAAAGATATAGATGTGTGAAGAATACAAATATTTAAATTAAAGCCTTGTGCACCCCGTGAGTAGGCATACCTTGTATAATCCCACATAAATCATTAACTATAAAATGATGAATGTTAGCAGTAGGTGTGTTGTTTAATGCCTAATGAGACCCTGCACTGAGAGGCAAAGTCCTCTCGGACATAATGTGCGTACTTCCTTCCTGTTTTGCTGAATGTATATAATAAAGGAGGCCACTTGCAGCTAAAGCTAAAAATCCCAATGATAACAATACTTTGTGTTGTGTATTAATTTATTACAAGACTAACCACTTTTCAGGATCCATCTGAGCCTTTATAAACAGATATAAAACAAAGCTGGATTTACCAAGGGTCTTGAGCCGTTTACAACGTACGAGTAAAGAAATGTAGATCATATTGACAGACAGACGGACGAACATACGAAAAGACACAACCTGCGAATTCTTCCTTAACTTCATGCAGAAAAGTATAGCAAGCAAAAGTATAGTGGTGGTTGGATGAGAAAAGTTTTATGAGAGAACTGTACTTGCGCTTTACAAAATTGCTTCTGTCCACAAACTTTCTCTAAAAGAAATACTGTGTATCTGAAATTCATTAGAATTATTAGAATTCTTCCACTTGTAACAGACGTTTTGATACCCCAGATGCAACGCACTCAGAATTCTGGATCAAGAGCGATGTTCTCACTCATTTCGTGTAACGTATCAGTCGACAGGTGTTCGGGACAAACGCGCGTTTTTCATTCACGAATGGCTCATTTCCTTCTACCGCTGTGCAGGTGGGAGTACGAATGTACTGTATTTACACCTGGCACCTGTCGATGAAACAAGGTACGTGTATCGGTAGGGTTACTAAGAACATTACCACATGACGTCAGAGTCGAGCAGGGTTGGCAAAGCTAAAAAAAGATGCACAGTTGGCTGAAGAATCGGAGGAGCTGTGTGAATGAAACATTCAGGTATCAGTCCCTTTCCATATCTCGCACTGCTTAAATTTAACACGCGCATTTTTCTGTCTTATTCTGTATAACAACGCTCAATGTAATTTCATGGGAAAGTGATCTGCACTGCGAGGCATGAAACCTCAATATTTCGTAAAATGATCCCATGCTTCCTACTTCAGAAATATTTTCGCATGCTGTCTCCTTGTATATATGTATACGTGTTCGTGTATCGCCTCCGGTATATGAAAAAAAACCCAAGACATAAGTGTTGAATACTTAATACTTCACTCTCTCCCTATTAGGTAGCTCTATCCGCTATACTGTTAATTTTATCTAACTAAGATCGTATTGTTTGTATAAATCACTAAGGATAATCAAAGATTCTTCAACTAGTCTAGTTTATTTGGTATCAATCTCATATTAATATACGTACGTACGCGAGAACAACCCAACAAACCACAATTCTATCCCAAGAAGATAAGAGAAAACCCCAATAAAGCCAAACCACGCACTAGCAACAACAAATTACACGTAAAAGCACGCAAGAACACACGCGAATACAACTCTTTCCCGAAAATGATGAGCCTGATTAAAGGACTATCGTGATAGGATAAAATATGTAGCACAAACTACCTTCATTACATCTGACAGCATTAAACTGTCACCACCAAGCATCAAAAGCCACCGTGCACCATAAACCAAGATGTATGAACATAAAAACTCAGAAAAGTAAGCTAAGACAAAGCTAATGGGTTCATACCCGATAAATAGAGTTACACACTCTCTTCTCTAATGCCCAGTAACTCAACCAAAATCCTATGACTAATCACTTTAGTAAGAGGTATGTTAGTGTCTGTATCGTCCAACTCATGAATTGGCGCATGAATAGGTTTGGAAGTAATTTTAATATCATTTATTCCACTGATATCAAACATCAAAAACATATACAACACAGAAGCATCACTAAAATATTTTATCGTTCAAGTATTAGCTTCAGCAACTCTACTATTCATAGTAGTAATAAAAACAGTAACGGAAGACCTGTTCACACTCACGAACGTAGGAGCCACATACACGCCAATAATTGTCTGCACACTTCTACTTTTAAAAAGAGGAGCAGCACCATTTCACTGGTGGTTCCCAGGAGTCATAGAAGGACTAAGATGAGAAAACTGCGGCCTACTAATAACCATTCAAAAGGCCGCACCCATGATATTAATATCATACCTGATTGAAATCAACCACGTTATGTTAAGAATTATTCTAGCATCAAAAATTGTGGGTGGAATTGGAGGTCTCATCAAAACATCAATACGAAATATCCTAACATACTCATTTATCAACCACACCGGTTGAATATTAATAATATCAATAATATCAATATCAATAATTACGGGGGACAACATATGGACAATATATTTTGTAATCTACTCAGTGCTAGTCCTAACAGTGTTATCAGTTATCAAACTATCCAGAGTATCATTTATCAACCAAACCATAATAACAAATAAGGAAACCAAATTAATGAAAATCATAATATTCACATCACTACTCTCCTTGGGGGGACTCCTACCATTACTAGGATTCCTACCAAAATGATTTATCATTCAAGCAATAACTATAAACAAGCTAATACCTATAGCAACCTTAATAGTAATTATATCGCTAATCACACTATACTACTACCTAAAAATCTCCTATTCAAGATTCATCCACAAGAACCACGGAACCAAAATGAAACAGCCAATCACACAAAAACAGAACAACCAAAAACATCAGAGGTATAGTCCTATCAACAATTTCACTAACAGGAGCAGTGCTATGCACAATCATCATTAGAACAAATTAAAAACAGGGCTTTAAGTTAAACTAAACTAATAACCTTCAAAGCTATAAATAAGGGGTTCACCTTTAGGCCTTGGTAAGCCTTATACCTACCCCTACAGAATTGCATTCAGAATTCCACAATAGTGGAAGAGCAACGTCAAAGACAAATCTTATTCCCAATACAAACAAGAAAATCGAATGATTACAAAACTTCCCACCGGCAGAACACAGATATTCAGAACTAATCAAACCAAAATCTAACATGGCAGCCAAGTGCATTGGATTTAAGCTCCAAATATAAAGTCCAAGATTTTCATTAGAACAAATCAATGAGAACATGATTAAACATAAGACTACAAGATGGAGCATCCCCCATTGTAGAACAATTAGTCTTCTTTCACGACCATGTGATAATAATTATACTAATAATTACAACAACCGTATCATACATAATGATCACCCTAATCCGAAATAAACAAACCAGACGATTCATACTAGAAGGATATTTGTCCTTCAATATCTAATAGATGAAGTCCACAACCCAACACTAACACTAAAAGCAGTTGGACACCAATGATACTGAAGATATGAATATTCAGACTTTACAAAACTAGAATTCGACTCATATATAATTCCCCAAAAAGAACAGCAGAACAACAAGAAAGTACATTCCGACTATTAGACACGGACAACCGAATCGTCCTACCAATGAATTCACCAATCCGACTAATCGTTACAGCAGCAGCAGACGTCCTACACTCATGAACAATTCCAAGACTGGGGGTAAAAACAGACGCCACACCAGGACGACTAAATCAAACAAAATTTTCAATTAGTCGTCCTGGTATCCTATATGGACAATGCTCAGAGATTTGTGGGGCAAACCACAGATTCATGCTTATCACAATTGAAAGAGTACCACCGAAATATTTCATTAACTGAGTTTCAAAATTAAGAGAGTCGTCAGATGACTGAAAGCAAGTAATGGTCTCTTAAACTAGCTCATGATAACCTAGCAACTATCTCTGATGAAAGGATTAGTTAATTATATAACATCAGAATGTCAAACTGAAATAATCAATAATGATATCCTTTTATACCTCAAATAATACCAATAGAATGAATAACACTATACATCACATTCCTAACAACATTTCTAATATTCAACATCATAAACTACTTTACACAATCCCCAAACACAACAACTAAAAGTACTAGAACCATCAACGTCAAAAAATAAACTGAAAATGACAATAAATCTATTCTCAATCTTTGACCCAACTACAGAAATCAATAGACCTCCCCTAAACTGAACAAGAACAACCCTAGGACTTCTACTAATCCCAACAAGAATTTGATTAATCACATCACGAAACAACATAATAATTAGATTACTAATAAATAAGCTTCACAAAGAAATAAAAACAATCCTAAGAAGGGGAGAGCAAAACAAAGGAAATTCATTCCTCTTCATCTCACTATTCGTCATAATCCTAATAAATAACTTCCCGGGACTATTCCCATATGTATTCACTAGAACAAGCCACCTAACTCTCACACTAACACTAGCACTACCCCTATGAATAAGATTTACATTATTTGGATGAATCAAAAACACAAACCACATAGTCGAACACCTAGTACCACAGGGAACACCAACAATACTAATACCATTTATGGTCATCATTGAAACCATTAGAAACCTAATTCGACCAGGGACCTTAGCTGTACGTTTAACAGGAAACATAATTTCTGGCCATTTACTACTCAACCTCCTAGGAAGTAATGGACCCGCAATAAATCACACCCTACTAACTATTCTAATCGCAGCATCGCAGCACAAATCCTCCTATTAACCCTAGAAGCAGCGGTAGCCATTATCCCAACATATGTATTCGCAATTCTAAGAACTCTATACTCTAGAGAAGTAAATTTCAAATCACGAAAACCACCCATTCCATACAGTAAACAAAAGACCTTGACTGGAGCAATTGGAGCAATAGTCACACTAATAGGGTTAATCAAATGATTCCACCAATACGACAAAAGCCTACTACGAGTTGGATCTCTAATCACTGTACTAACCATAATTCAATGATGACGGGATATCACCCAAGAAGGAACATATCAAGGACTCCACACAAAAATAGTAACAAGGGGATTACGATGAGGAAAAATACTATTCATCATCTCAGAAGTACTATTCTTCGCATCATTCTTCTGGGCATTCTTTCACAGCAGCCTATCACCAACAATTGAACTAGGATCAACATGACCACCCACAGGAATCCAACCATTCAAGTCCCACTAATAAACACCGCAATTCTACTCGCCTCAGGAGTAACTGTAACATGAGCACATCACAGACTATTAGAAAACAACTTCAGAGGCAACACAAGGGCTATTCTTCACAGTCCTACTAGGAATCTACTTTACCGCACTCCAAGCCTACGAATAGATCGAAGCCCCATTTACAATTGCAGACTCCGCCTACGGATCAACCTTTCTTATAGCAACAGGATTCGACGGACTACACGTAATTATCGGAACAACATTCTTGACGACATGCCTACTACGACAAACAGCCCTACACTTCTCATCAAATCACCACTTCGGTTTTGAAGAAGCACCATGATACTGACACTTCGTAATATGACTATTCCTATACATCTCAATCTACAGATGAGGAAGATAAAACACTACATATCTAATACAAGTAAAGTATAGACTTCCAATCAAGAAATTTGTAAAAACAAGATAAGTAATAATAATAACCGTAACAGCAACAACAATCACAGTATCAAAAGGAGTAATATACCTAACCACCTTAATCTGAAAAAAAAATAATGAAGATCGAGAAAAAAGATCACCCTTTGAGTGCGGGTTCGACCCCAAAAACTCAGCACGGCTACCATTCTCATCACGATTCTTCCTAATCGCAATAATCTTCATAGTCTTCGATGTAGAAATTGCGCTACTACTACCAATATCAGTTACTATAACAACAAGAATAAAATCATGAACACTAATTAGATCAATATTCCTTCTAATCGAAATCAAGGATCACTAGAGTGAAGAAATTAATCCAGGGACTATAGTTAACAATAACATTTGAGTTGCATTCAAAAAGTGCTGCACAGCAGCTAGCCTCAAATTAAAGTGAGAAGCAACATTTTGCAATCAGTTTCGACCTGATCCTAGATAGTCAAGCCTATCTTCACTATCAACTTAACTGAAACCAAAACAGAGGTATATTATTGTTAATAATATAAATGAATCAAAGAATTCCAGTTAAAGAAGTGACGGAAAAAGTGAATGCTGCTAACTTATCAGTATAGCGGTTAAAATCCTTTTACACTTCTATTTATATAGTTTAAGAAGACATTACATTTTCACTGTAAAGATAAAGTCCAACTTTTATATATAATAACCACAATCACTTAAAACCTCGACTACTTCAGCGTCGCGCTCTCAAGAATTAAGGTATTAACAACAAAATAACAACCCACATAACAAAAAAGACCAAAAACATCTACTACTATATTGAACCCACTGATTAATCCTACCAAGATTAAAAAGAACACAATACAAACCCTGACCACCAAAATACTCTATCCAACCAGAATCAAAAACCCTCATTGACCCATAACCAAATCCCAGAGGACCGAAAGAAACCCCATATGTAGAAGAAAATGGCATAAACCACATAGAACCAGAAAATGAAGAAACACCATAATAATAAATAGAAAATAAATAATCACCAAAACTAAAACTAGAAACTTCATAGCCCAACAATCCCCCCAATAACACCACAAAAAAAGAAACCTCAAATAATAAGGTAAACAAACAACAGGAGTAGGACAAATCAACCCCATTAATGAGCTACCAGCAAGAACCGACATAGTTAACAAACCAATCATACCCGCAACCATATTAGTCTCAACCATAGAACAAAAAGAAAAAAAATTAAAATCACCACACAAAACAAAATAAAATAAACGAAAAGAATAACAAACTGTCAAGCCTGTAGAAACAAACAACAAAAGAAAACCAAAAACATTTACATATCTCATAGAAAAGATCTCCAAAATAAAATCCTTAGAGTAAAACCCGGCAAGGAAAGGCATTCCACACAAAGCAAAATTAGAAACCATCAAACAAGAAGAAGTAAAAGGTATATAAACAGATATACTCCTGAGAATCCCCCATAGAATGAATTACACCCCCCGCACACATAAACAACAAAGCCTTAAATAAAGCATGAGTCAATAAATGAAAGAAAGCCAAACCAGAAAGACCAACAGAGATACTTATAATCATAAGACCCAACTGTCTCAAAGTAGATAAAGCAATAATCCTTTTCAAGTCATACTCAAAATTAGCCCCAAGACCCGCCATAAATATAGTTAATCCAGAAATCAACAACAAAATAACATTCAACAGATAACCAAAAGAAGGACTAAACCGAATCAACAAGTAAACACCAGCAGTAACCAGTGTACAAGAATGAACCAAAGCAGACACGGGAGTAGGAGCAGCTATCGCCTAAGGCAACCAAGAAGAAAAAGGAATTTGAGTTCTCCTAGTCATAGCTGCCAAAACAACAAGAAAAGAAATCAACTCCATCTCAACAGAACCAGACAAAAAATCCAAATAATAAACAAATCTCCAACTACCAAAATTAAGTATCCAAGCAATAACCATCAATAAAGCCACATCACCAATACGATTAGACAAGACTGTCAATATACCAGCACCATAAGACCTCAGATTCTGATAATAAATTACCAAAAGATAAGAAACCAAACCTAAACCATCCCAACCCAATAAAATTCTAATTATATTAGGACTAACAATTAAAAACATCATAGAAACCACAAACATTAAAACCAACGAAATAAACCGAAAAATATTCAAATCATCAAACATATAATCATCACTATACAAAATAACAAGAGACGAAATAATGAAAACAAAGCCCATACACAACAAAGATATCCAATCAAACAAAAAAGTCATCACAACAGAGCTCCCATTCAATCTAACAACCATCCAATCAACAAAATAAATCAAATCAGACAAAACAAAATATACACCCAAAAAACAGCAAAATCAACCCAAGAAAAATAAAAAAACAAACCTAGCAAAACAAATAGAAATAGGCATCACAGTACAAAGCAAACCAATTACATCACCGACACCACAAATCAGCATTTTAAATTAAACTATTTAGACTAAAAATCCCATTCTACACCCAAAAAACAGCAAAATAACCAAATTTAACGGAAACCAATGCAAAATCAACAACAAAAATTCACGAACATAGCCCAATGCACAAGAATACAGACCAGAAAAAAATAGAACCATGTTGGTTATAAGAATACATATAAAGAGTATATGCCGCACTAAAAAAAGACGGAAAAACCAAAACAAACAAGACCATGACATCAAACTCCTCAACAAACCAACCTCACCGAGAAGATTAAGAGGAGTAGCGGCCAATAAGGAGTAGCACTGAATAAAAACCACCACATAGCCATACTAGGCATAAGATTCATTAAAGCCCTATTAACCAACAATCTACGACTACCAAACCGCTCATAAGAAATATTGGAAAGACAAAAAAGACCAGAAGAATATAAGCCATGAGCAATCATCAAAGATCTACACACTCCCCAATAACCCCTAGTCATAATACCACCAATAACCATACCCATATGAGCCACAGACGAATAAGCAATGAATGACTTCAAATCAGTCTGTCTTATACAAAATAAATTGACCAACAAACTACCACCCAAACCCAAAACCGGCCAAACAATACCAAACCCAAATCCAAACCTGGACAAAATCGGGAATACACGAAGCAAATCATAACCACCAAGCTTCAACAAAACACCAGCCAAAATCATTGATCCAGAAACAGTAGCTTCAACATGAGCCCTAGGAAGTCACAAATGCAAACCAACAAAGGAAGAGACGCCAACAAAGTATAGAGCAACAAATAAATAGCCTGAATACGCTCCGGCTCCTACCCCCAACCCAAAATAAGACACAAAGTAGGAATAAGTCTACTTTCAAAGAAAACATAAAATGAAAGGAAACCAACTCTTCTAAAAGTGCAATACAGCATAGTAACAAGAAAAATAATAACAAAAAGAAAAAAACCAGGAAATTAGTTTGAACGAAGAACAGGCTCTCTAGCTAAAATTATAAAAACATAAATCGTAGTAGTAATCATCAACATCTCAAGAGGACCAGTACGACACACAAACTACTGAACAAACTCATACGAAATAAACACCCCCTTCTCAAAATCGCAAAAAACGATTTAGTAGACCTACCAACACCATCAACAATCACAGGATGATGAAACTCGGATCGTTACTGGGAGTCTGCCTTGTAAAACAAATCCTAGCCATACATTACTGCCCAGACATCAACACCGCATTTTCCAGAGTAAGACACATTTGCCGAGACCTAAACTATGGGTGACTACTACGGACACTACACGCAAAAGGAACATCACTATTCTTCGCATGCATCTACATACACATCGGAAGAAACATACAAATTTGTACATACATGATCCGTGGGAGTAGCAATTCTATTCCTAAAGATAGCAACAGCATTTATAGGATATGTACTTCCATGAGGACAAATATCATTCTGAGGAGCGACCGTAATTAGAAACCTACTATCTGCAGTCCCATACATAGGAAAGGAATTAGTTCAATGAGTGTGAGGAGGGTTTGCCGTATATAATGCAACACGAACACGATTTTCCGCGCTCCACTTCCTAATACCATTCGAAATCGCAGCAATAACCCTAGTCCACTTACTATTTCTACACCAAACAGGATCCAACAACCCATTAGGGCTAAAAAAAACAAAGACAAAATTCCATTCCACGCATACATCACAGTAAAAGACATCCTAGTATTCGCAATCATAATTATACTACTATCAAAACTAACACTAAAAGAACCATACCTCCAGACAACTTCACACCAGCCAACCCGCTAGTAACACCCGTACACATCCAACCAGAGTGATACTTCCTATTCGCATACGCAATCCTACGATCAATCCCAAACTAACTAGGAGGAGTTATCGCACTAGCCATATCAATTGCAATCCTATTCATCATACCAACCAATAAATCAAAGTTCCGAGGAACACAGTTCTACCCAATAAACCAAGCAATATTCTGAACTACTGTTCAGAATACAGTAATTCTACCCACCTGAATCGGAGCACGACCAGTAGAAGATCCATACGTCCTAAGAGGGCAAATCTTAACAGTAGTATACGTCCTATACTACATTATAAATCCAATAACAACAAGCCTATGAGACAAAACAATAAACTAATAGACTAGTTAAATAAGCAATAAGGAAAGCCTAGTGACTTGAAAACACTATGGGAGAAGTTCAAACCTTCTATTAACTTATGCCTAAATTAATACACTTACAACAAAGAAAGGACCAAAAGCCTAACACCAATAAAAAACAAAAGGTAATTTAAAGAAAGTGGCAAAAAACTCCTCCAAGCTAAATATATCAACTTATCAAAACGAAACCGCGGTAAAGTACCACGAACCCAAACAAACAAAAAAGACACAAAAAAGACATAAAAAAGCAGAATAAAAATCACTACCTAAAAAAATAATACAAAACAACAATCTCATAAAAAGAATGCTAGCATATTCAGCCAAGAAAATCAACGAAAACCCACCACCACCATATTCAATATTAAAGCCAGAAACCAACTCAGACTCCCCCTCAGCAAAATCAAAGGGAGTACGGTTACACTGTGCCAAACAGGAAATAAACCAAACAAAAGACAAAGGGAAAGAAAAGAAAATCAACCAAGCATATACCTGAAATAAATAAAAATAGAACAAATTATAACCACAAACCAAAGTTACAAAAGAAAACAAAATAAAAGCCAATCTAACCTCATAAGAAATAGTCTGAGCCAAAGCACGTAACCCACCCAACAAGGAATAACCAGAATTAGATGACCAACCAGCAATCATAACAGTATAAACACCAAGTCTAATACAGGCCAGAAAAAAAATAAACCCAAATCAAAAGAAATAAAACCTCTTAAATAAGGAACCAATAACCAAATTAATAACGCAAAATAACGGAAAAACAGGAGAAAAATAATAAACCAAATAATTAGAAACCAGAAGAAAATATTGCTCCCTAGAAAACAACTGAACAGCATCTCTAAAAGGCTGAAGAATACCGACAAACCCAACCCTATTGGGCCCCTTACGAATGTGAATATAACCTAAAACCCTCCTTTCCAAAAGAGTAAGAAATGCCACCCCGACTAAAACAAAAATAGCCAACAACAAAAATAAAACAATAGAAAAGAATGCCAACATAAAACATACTACTTCTAAAATAAAAACTTCACTTTAATAGATTCTAAATCCAGCGCACTTATCTGCCAAAATAGTCAGTTAATAAAACTCAACAACAAAATTATTCCAAATACCTGGTCCTTTCGTACTAAGGTATAAAATTACAATTATAGATAGAAACCAACCTGGCTCACGACGGTTTGAACTCAGATCATGCAAGATTCCAAGGGTCGAACACACCCAACATTAACTTTCAGCCCCTACACCAAAAATTTACCTTCATCCAACATCGAGGTCGCAAACCCCCCTTCCGATAAGAACTCTCAAGGGAGATAACGCTGTTATCCCTCAGGTAATTTAGTCTTACAATCAAAATAAATGGATCAAACAACTATCAATCAATATAACCAAAACCAAGAGGAGTTAACTATATTCCTGTCATCACCCCAACAAAACAAAAAGCCCATTCACCAACAAAATCAACAAACAAATAAACCAAATGTTAAACTCTATAGGGTTTTCTCGTCCCACAAAAACGTTTAAGAATTTTAACTCAAAAACCAAATTCAATAAAACATTCAACACTAAGACAGTCTGTGCCTCGTCAAGCCATTCATTCCAGATCACAATTAAAGAACTAATGATTATGCTCCCTTTGCACGGTCAAAATACCGCGGCCCTTCAACACTCAAGTCAGCTGGCCGGCCATACTTAAACTAACAAGAAAAGATGTTTTTGTTAAACAGGCGGACACAAAAATTTGCCTAATTCCTCAAAAGTAATTAAACAAAAATATAAACAATACAACAAACAAATTTACTAATTCCACAATAATTAGAATCCAGTAAAAAATAAAGGAAACATTCCAATAAAAAATTAAATAAACCAAACCAAATAACGAAAGAAAAAAATAAAATTTTAACATAATCAACTTGAAAATCAGAAAACGCATGAAATAAATTCATTTCTCGAAAATCCAGAAACCACTAAAAACGAATAACATATCACTACCAGCAGCCTAGTCTTAATACTAATGAAACAGCAACTAAGATAAACCGCTAACTCCTTTAAAATCGGGAAATAAAAATAAATAATAAAATTCAATAAACCCTCATACGCAAGGTACGACAAAAAAACCAACTTCCAAAAATAAAATAACTCAACCCCTCACAGTACAAGTAAACTATCACAAAAAAATTAAATCAAAAGAAAATACAACAAAATAATATTTTACCAAAATGCAACCAAAAACGACCAAAACTAACAAGATAATCAATAATCAGAGCATGCCGAATCGCACGACAAAAAATTCAGCGTAAATGAAACCTCAACTAACAGAAATGGCCCGTAAATCACTCCAGCCACACCTTCCGGTACAACAACTTTGTTACGACTTATTAACAACAAACGAGAGCGACGGGCGATGGGTACGTATCTTAGAACCCATATCACGAAAACAATCTCCAAGACATTTCAATCAAATCCAATTTCATACGAATAATTCAACCAGTAATCCAAACAACAAAGAACAATGTAATCCATCAATAACACTTAGAAACAAGCTGCCCCTTGACCTGAAATAAATCAAAATAAAGAAACCAGAAAATTAATAAACCCTAAAAGCATAATCAATAAACAGCGGTATACAAACCATAGCAACTAACTAAGGTCCAACGCGGACTATCGATAACGAGATAGATTCCTCTGAATGGAATAAAATACCGCCAAATTCTTTGTTTCAAGAACATACCTAGTACTACTGAAGTATAAAAATTAACATTCCAAATAATAGGGTATCTAATCCTAGTCTAAAAAAAGAATTTCAAAGCTTCTAAACAAAAAAAAAAGGAAACCAACAAAGATAAAAATTTCACCCAACCAACCCCCCAACATATAACTACCACAAACCAAACACGTTCAGCTGCATCCAAGGTATAACCGCGGCTGCTGGCACAAAATTTAACCGAAACTAAAATACATCACTAATTACAAGAATCCTTGACCAATAACAATAACTAATGAGAATTAAATCTTAACCCTAACCCACCAGACCATCTAGAACCAACAGGACAATCATGCACAAACTTACATATAGAGTGAATAAAATAATGAACGAATGAGCAAGAATAAAACTCCTCAATGGTACAACAAACAAAAAATTGGACAGGAAAAAAAATCAAATGATAACCAAATAAAAGCAACAACAAAGCAACAATAATACAGAGAATACATATGAAAGTTTTTTAGCCCAGGCAGTAAATACCCCGCTAACACGCGAGAAAAAACTGACAGACCCCAACACTCATATACAACCTAACTCAATAGTACAACAAACCAAAAATGGGGCAGGAAAAAAAATCAAATGATAACCACATAAGAGCAACATCAAATTACACGTAAAAGCACGCAAGAACACACGCGAATACAGCAGAAACAAGAAAATAAAAATGGATGGTTTTTCTTTAGGTATATTTTCTTTTCCTAGAAAGCACTTTAATTCAGTACGTTTTTATGTTTATAAATTTCAAGGGACGTCCCTGATGCAAGTTGGCTGCAAAGTTCATTAATTCGTACAAAATTTGTCAGATTTCTGTGTAAGTATGTGCGAATGTCATGCCACAATAGACGTCCCAACCTTCTTTCCTTTGTTATCCTTTGATCAACAAAATTAACGTAGCAGTCAAATGAATATTGCAGGAAGAGTAGTACTGAAAATAAGGCATGAGAAAGTGTGTGATATATGCAGTTGGTAAATATAAAAGGTGAAGGGAGCACTTTCTTTATATAATTCCATGTCTCGTGTTATTCAGATTTCGCTAGGCGTCGATGTCTCAACTACAGTGATTATAATCTGTGGTAAAAAAGGAATGCGTCTATACATTTCGACATTTTAACCAAAAAACATTTAGCCAAAAAACTTTAGTCAAATCGTTGGCGATGTAAAAGCCATTTGTTTCAAGTAACTACCGCAGTAAAATGCACAAATATAATCCGGAAATTGGCACTTTGAAATATAATCTTATCTAATTATGACTCCACTTAACTAAAATACAGAATTTTTTCCTTTTTATTTCCTTATATATCCTCCCAGGAAAAATCATACTTTATGTTCCCCTTCTTTTAATATCCTTGGTGTTGTACGTTAAACTGTCTTCTTAATCCTTTACCACTTTCTAATTATTCCTTTTTTGTAAATTGACCGAAAAATTTCGGAGCACAAAACTATGCTTCCCCACTGCTTCAGCTGCCAAAGACAGTGTACTGTGTTCACATAAATTTCGGTAAATCTTAGCAAAGTCAGTCACCCTGCTAAACTCAAAAGTAATCCTTTTATCGAAACGCAAATTTGGATGTCCCATGGGACGAATTGAATTTTTGAATTTCTCTAACCTAATTTGTCAAAGCAAAACCCGCCCTGAAAGTCTCTGAATTAACTTCAGAAACCAAAATTTGCAATTAAATTTCTTTTCGGGACGTAACCACTGGTAATCTAACTACATGGAAAAGAGGCCTTCTTGAGAAGCTAAGAGTTTCTCAGGTAAATTCCCCGCATTTTATGGAACCCGAAGGTTCATTACCGCATTCACAAGAAACCGCCACCTGTACCTATCCTGAGCCAGCTGAATCCAGTTCATGTCTCCCCATCTCACTTCCCGAATATCCATCTTAATATTATGCTCACATCTACGCCTGGGTCTCCCAAGTGGTCGCCTTCCCTCGGGTCTCTCCACTAAAATCCAGTATGCACCTCTCCCCTCCCACATACGTGCCGCGTGCCCCGCCCATCCCAGTCTTCTCGATTTAATTACCCGAATAAAATTTGGTGATGAGCACAGGCCATTAAACTTAATGTTATGTAGTCTTCTCCAATCCCCTGTCGCCTCGTCCCTCTTAGGCCCAAATATCCTCCTCAGCACCCTATTCTCGAACGCCCTCAGTCTTTGTTCCTTCCTCAATGTGAGAGACCAAGTTTCACATCCATACAGAACAACAGGTAAAATTATAGTTCTGTATACCCGAATCTTTGTGTTTTTGGATAGTAACCTGGAAGACAAAAGATTCTGCACCGAATGATAGCAAGCATTCCCCGACTTCAATCTGCTTTTAATTTCTTCATGAATGGAGTTTCGATTCGTTAAGGTTGCTCCCAAATATTTGAATTCTTCCACCCTTTCAAAGGATTTATTATCTGTATTTATGCTGTGATTGTGTCCTGCATTCTGATTTCGAGACGACCATTTACTTCTAGACCAATCTCCTTACTAGCAATCATTAAATCTTCTGCATTTTTCTTTAAACTATGTATGCTTCTTCCCAATATATTAACATCAGCATAAACCAGAAACTGATGTGTGCCATTCTATTTCAAGGCCTCCTGGTTTGCCAGAACCCTCCTAATGGCATATTCTAAAGCAAAGTTTAAAAGCAATGGTGGCAGAACATCTCCTTGTTTCAAGCCATTCTTAATAGGAAACGTGTCAGACAGATGTTTGCCTCCGCGAACTCTGCTTACTACTTTCCTGGGAATACCGAACTCAACGAGAATATTATACAATACCTCCCTCCTAACTGAATCAGAGGCTTTCTTGAAGTCTATAAATAGCTGATGCATTGCCTCATTTTATTCCTATTTTTTCTCAAGTATTTGACCAATGTTGAATATATGATCAGTAGTTGACCTGTTACGTCGAAATCCACACTCATGATTCCCAATAATTTCCTCTGCATATGCAGTTAACCTTGACAAAAGAATGTTGGATAGAATTTTGCACGTAGTCGACAAAAGTGATATGCCTCGATAGTTAATACAATCTGTTTTTTCACCCTTTTTATAAATAGGCACAATGTCCGACTCTTTCCATTCCTCAGGCAATTCCTCCTTATTCCAAATAGAAATAATAAGTTTATGGATTTCAGACCGAATAATCCTACCCCCTGCTTTAATCAATTCTGCTGGAATCTGATCAATACCTGGTGATTTGTGGCTTTTTAGTTTTCCAATAGCCATCTCAACCTCAAAGGCACTGGGCTCGGGCAGTAGTGGCTCTGCCGTGTGTACTTCAGTCTGCCTAACATCATTAACCCCGTGTATATTCAACAGCTGGGAGAAATGATTCCTCCACCTAGCCAAAATACTGTGGGAGTCTGCAACCAGGTCACCCTTCTCATCCTTTACTACATTAATTCTAGGTTGGTACCCCCTCTTAAACTCACTGATACCCCTATAAAAGTCTCTGATATTCTTGTTCTTACTGTTCGTTTCAATTTCATTAATTTTAGCTTTCAGACATTCCTTCTTTTTGTTCCTGAAATGTCTACTAGCTACACGTCTTCCGTTGGTTTGGAATTTTAGCCTGCTTCCTTTTATCTAAAAATTCTGCATCAAAACCTTGGTTTATGCTGCTTCCGTTCGTGTAGACCTAGACTCTCTTGAGCTGAGATTTTGATATTCTCTTTAATGTTTTCCCAAGCCCTCTTTATGTCCTCATTAACATTTAAGTTTTCCAAAGCTGCAAACCTGTTTGATATCTTAAGCTTATACTGTTTCCTAACCTCTAGTTCACTTAGCTTCTTGAGATTACATGTCTCTGCATCAAACTCTGGGGCCGCTTGTTTATTTACTGCCAGTCTTTCCCTTACTTTCGATACCACCAGATAGTGATCAGTATCACAGTCAGCTCCCCTGAAAGATCGCACATCGAGTATACTGGAATGCCGTCTATCAATATGTGATCGATCTGATTGCGAGTCTTCCCATCAGGAGAGGTCCAGGTGTATTTATGAATGTTTCGGTGTGGAAACGTAGTGCTCTTAACAACTAGATTCTTTGATGTGGCAAAGTTTACTACTCTAACACCATTATCGTTGCTATCGGTTTGAAAATATCCTCTCTCCCCACTTTTGCATTAAAATCTCCTAACGGAATTTTCATATGGTACTTAGCAAAATGATAAAAAAAAACCCCTTCTGATTCCTCATAGAAACTGTCCTTTGAATCACCACCTTTCTGTTCTGTTGGTGCATGCGCATTCAGAACAATGATATTACACCTGCGGCCTCTCAGCACTATGTATGACATCGTAGCACTAACAAACTCCACTCTCTTGATTGCTGATACCATTCTCTGGTACACAAAAAACCTGTTCCCACTTGATGATTTTCCTGCCCTTTGCCATAGAAAAAGTATACTCCCCGGCTCTTACAGTCCCTTCTTTGTGCCACCTAACCTCCTGTACACCCACTAAATCTAACTTGTACTTAGCTAATTCCCTGGCCACTGTCATAAGCGACCCTGACCTATACATGCTCCTCACATTCCACGTTCCAAAACTCATACCCTTTTTCCGTAGCTGGGGTCGTACCAAAGAATCGGTCCAGGTCCGAGGCATTGTGTAATGGTTCGTAACATCATAATTTTTTATGGTGAGGAGTTGTTAGCACCTCCCCCATTCCCCAAGCTGGAAGACCACCCCTTGTCGGCTGTACGCGACTGCTTATTCAATGTATTCGCAGCTACCCTCCATAATTGGAGGCCGTTCCTCCATCCGCAACCTGAGGACGCGCCATGCCGTGGTGAAAGGGACCCACATAAAACGGCCACTAGTAATCTCCCTCTTGGAATTTATAGGTGCACTACTGTCAAGTCGCAGTGTCTAAGTTGGTTAAGGCAATGTTCTACAAGCCGGCAGGTCGTGGGCTCAATCCCGATCGTGTCACTGGAATTTTTCATTGGCTTAATCCTTCCGGCCCCAGTATGGTCGTGGAGTCGACTCAGGCTCTAAGAGAAATGAGTATCAGGAATATTTCCTGAGGGTGAAGGCGGCCGCTGAGCAGGGCTGACAAAATTATCACCTTAACGGACTGATTGTCGTGAACTTTGGGAACTTGAAATTCCCGGATCCCTGAAGGCTTCTCCAAGCCTGTAATGGGTTAATTTACCTTAGAACTGTCAAGTACGATGTTTCTCAATGAAGCTTCTACTTCCTTTTCTACTTTTAGAAAACTTGACATTTGAACAATGCCAGCAAGTCTTTCTGGCTTTGACTGCGCCCCCTGCAGTCCCTAACTGCAGTTCTGTTGCAGCTACTTCGCTCGTAGTTGAGTCATCAGTAATTCCTACACCAGATGTCCTAATTAACTTGCAGGAAATAAGACTTTGCTCAAGACCCGTAAACGAACCGTCCGGTTACAAATATCATTATCGTTTTCAAAGCAGCCAACCACGTCATACTATTTCTTTAAAATGTACTTTTTTATGGTGCTTGGAAAAGTAGTCAGTATTCTTCAAGTTTTCCTCCATAAGCCTGTACTCATTTCCCTTTTACCATACGCGTATAAAATGTAGGAGTAGTAATCAATTTGCTAGAAATTTTTACTTTTTCTTACGAAAGTTTAACTTAAAGTGGTTTTTATTTTCTTGCACTTTTTTGTTCTGAAAAAAGTGTCTCATTAGAAAAATGAGAAAATACAAGACAATAAGGAATATAACAAATCCATATTTTATTTTAAAGAACGTAAGTAGAGCGTAACAGGATTCCAGGGTAAAGACAAACAGAATACACAAAATGTTTACGTCACAGAAAAAAGCAAGGCTGTTTTCCATAAGTGGAAATTAGAAAGACTGAAGTGTAATGTACACCTTACACGCGTCCAAAAGCTTTCTAGGTAACTTAGAACAAGTTCACTTTTAATTTCAATAATTTCAAACTTCATGCTTATTTCCTGAAGACCTATTTAAAACAACTCTAAAATATTTGATATCTTAAAAGATTTGGAAAGGCCTCTATTATATACACGACATCCATAATTTAAGCTATTAAGAAAATGTATGTAAAATTAAAAACCTTTAAAACATAGATGAGCACTCACAAGAAGTAAATATGTAGTTTTTGCATTTTTACCGTCATTTTAATTCTTGTAAATATAGGCATAGGTTAACGATGGTCCAGTAGAAGAGAAACATGTATATTTTTATTACATAATAATTACATAGATAGTTTATTTGAGGGCCAAATAAGCTATTTATATACTTGAAGGTGGCCTGTAATTTTGTGAGGAAGGAAGCTTTGTGTAAGCAGTTGAGTTTTTGTCTTGTGAAGAAGAGGACAAAATCACAAACTGACGACGGGTAATAAATTCTTTAAATATTTGACACATTTCAAATTACTGGAAGTGTCACTCAAATAAAAATTGTATTCACGAAGAAACTTTGAGCAAATTGGACTCAAGGGAATTAAGTTGAAAATAGTTTATCTTCTAGCTTGCTAAAAAAGAAAAAGATTACCATAAATTATACGGAATTATAATTTTGCCTATTGTCTTATATGGTTTTGAAAGGTGGCCGCTTAGCTTAAGTCATAAAACTAGGCACAGGGTGTTTAAAAACACAGTACTGAGGAAGATATATGGCACTAAGAGTGAGAACATAACACGAGGCTACAAGAGGCTGTATAATGAGGAAAACTGGGGATTCTACACCTCGCCAAATACGGAAAGTACTTCGAAACTTCTGCATGTATTAGTCATGTTTCAATACCAGATATTTATTTAGTAAAATACATTCACAGGCCTTCAATATAATCTACATTCTATCTGATTATTTTTCTGTCAACGTTCCAGTATATCTCGTCATTCAGAAAAGGTACTTTTCTTTATTCCTGTTATAATTTTCGGTCGCTTTATAGGCGCTTTCTCAATGCTACTGTAACGTGTCCTTTTCTTTAGGAGCATATTAAAATCTGGAGGGCTCTTGTGAGAAATATACAAGATCTATGAATTTACCTATCATCCACAATTATGCAAATCAGATAATACAGCAGCCTTATGTGTTTCCGCATTTTCTTGCAGAATTAAGGCATCGGCCGTGATCAACTCTTGTTAGTTGCTGCGAATTAGGCTTTTTAGGCTCAAAAGAGCCTAAAAAGTTTTGGAGACTTCCTGTAGTACTCAGCTGTCACAGTTGATTCTGCAGGCACTCTGTCACTATTACTTCAATTTTCTCATAAGCTGTTATCACCATGATCTTAAGTTTTGATTGTTGACAACTAAGTTTTAGACAAGTAGAGGATTAAATTTCAGTTCTGTTTTAACATGGCAAATACAAGTTTCGTCCATGTCAACAATTCTGACCAAAAGTCTTACTTCAGTCTCATAACGACGTAGAAATTCTTATGAAATTTTCTTGCTCTCTGAGTCTTCCCTCAGCTGGTGTGTGTCTCGCTTTGTAGCTACTTTTCAGGTTTTCACGATAACTACTGTTGTGTCCAGAGTCAACCACTAGCGGGAGGCGGGAAGGAATCGAACTAGGATTATCAATGTCACCACTTTCGCAATGTGAACAATAATAAAAATGAATATATTCTGTTTAAAATTTGAAAATAATAAAAGATATGTCAAGTAGAGTCACAATGGTTTCAGTTAAGTTACAATCAGAATTAAATCCTGCAGGCAGTCAGAGCTAGACAGTACTCACCAATCAAGAGTATCAGAATCTTCATAGTCGGGACGGCAATGCCTCTCCTAGTATTGGCCAGAATCACTAGCGGACTCCTTCGGCGTTACCGCCTTTGCGGGGTTTATATAGGACAGAATATGCGTTCACCAA
>BLKM01000452.1:0-39380 GCA_013340265.1 Coptotermes formosanus
TCGTTTACCGGCTGAAACTGAGACTCAAGGCTGTCGGCCAGGGCTTCTGCTTTCTCTGAATCAGAAAGAGCAATTCCGCCCGGATTGACGAGGGGAGGTGAGGGAGTGGGAATTCTCATCACCCGCCTTGTCATCTTCCACAGCGATTGGTCCTCGGGGTCAAGGCTCTCTAGCGTGCCGCTCCACTGGTAGTTACGCCACTCATTTAGCTGGTGGGTCACAGACCGCTGAAGACGGTTGACCTCAGCTTTCAGAGCAGGGCCCCTGGTGATTTGCCACTGCCTCCTGAGCCTGTTCTTCAGGCGTATCTCATCCTGAATACTTGCCGGTATTGGGGGCAGTGGGTCATCGCGAGGGCAACTCTCGGGAGTCGACGCCGCCAGCGCCTCCAAAATTGCACTGGACATTTCCTCGACACACGTGTCGATCTCCCCCTCGTTTGGCAGCAACGGGGTGGACGGTAGCCTCTCTTCGAGGCTGGCCTGAAATTTGACCCAGTCGGTCCGCCTGTAGTCAGGTCGGGCTGGCAGGTTGCGAAAGGATGATCGGCACGACGTGTCGACCAGTACTGGAAGGTGATCTGAGCTTAGTGCTGAGCACGCCGTCAGATACACTGGGAAGGTTAGGTCCTTGCTAATTACGATGTCTAAGACATCGGGGGTAGCCGTGGAGTTATATGGGACAGTGGTGGGTGAGTCCGGCCCATACATCAAACAGGAGTTTCCGCTAGCGTAATCACGCAGGAACTTGCCCCGGGTCGTGGTCAGCCGCGAATTCCAGTCTACATGCTTGGCATTTAGGTCCCCCGCCATCAAGACGGGAAACCCTCCGCCAAAGCATGCTGACAGGTCCGATCCGACTATAGGCCGGGAGGGCGAGAGGTACACTGCCAAGATTTTAAGAGGGCCACTAGCCAACATAATATGTACGGCAGTTGCCTCTAACTGGGTCAAACCGAGGATGGGTACAGCGTAGTGATCTATACCCCGACGGACCAGTATTGCTGTACCGCCTCCCTCTGTGGGCCGGTCTGTTCGGTGACAAACATAGTTTGCAAGCCGAAAGACGTCTCTCTCTCGCAGATGAGTTTCTGTCAAGAGACATAGATCGACTCGGTGCTGGCTGAGGAAATGTTCCAGTTCCAGCTTTCTGCGGCGAACACCATCGGCATTCCAGCAGGCCAACCGCAGAGCTTTCACCATGTTCGTCCTTCTAGGCCGTGCTGCCATATTCGGCTACAAAGAGGACAACGATTTTGAGGACGGCCCGCGAGCGGGCCGCCCCAGACGGGAGGGTGGGCGCAGCTGTGAGGAGCCGACGCTTCAGCTCCACACAGGCGCCCAGGGGTAAAGTGTCGAGGAGATCGGAGATCTCCTCGACGGGTGACTTGACGGATTGAGGTCGAGGTGTCGGTTTAGTAGGATTTGGGTTCTTAGGTGAAGATTTCCCAGACTTCACCTTTGTACTAGTCACTTGGGCCTGCCCGAGGGCCTTCGTGGCTTTTAGTACCGGGTTGGCAGCATTGCTCCCAGTGTTAAGCTCGTTCATTTTGTCCTTTTGAGGGGCCTCTGTGACCGGCCTTGAGGCGGGTTCAGGAGGGGTTGGGAGGGTAGCCTTAACAACACGGCCTCCTCGGACAACATGGTTCCAACCAGATCCAAGGCTCTCCTGCTCTGCGAATGGCTGTGGCGTGACCACCCTCTTCGCGGCGGGCTGGAGGGCAGCACCGCTGGTCCGGGTGCGTTGGTTGGGCACTTGCTTTGCAAGCGCCGCTTTTGCCTCTTTCCACTTGCTGCAGCCCCGGTAGTTGGCCGTGTGGTTGCCCCCGCAGCTGCAGCATTTAAGCTGCTGCCAACTTTTGGCTGGAAATGTAGCCTTTTATACCTGGCCGTCGCTGGGCTGCCCGTCTGGGATTGGCTGGCGTGAAGAGCTTGTTGCAGTAGCGGGGAGACCGACTACCGCTGTACCGCGCGGAAAGGGCCGTTTTGCATTTGTGGGGATGTTCCCACAAATTCTCGCCCTATCAATAAAAATATTATCAATTGCAGTGCTTGTATTCTTACCAACTCTAGTTGGAAACTCAACAGGGTGAAATATATTATAGGATTGCATCAACAAAGCTAACTGCAACTTACGTACCCCATCCTCTAAAAAAAAATTACATTGAAGTCTCCACATAGTATGAATTCAATTTTAGATTTATATAATAATTTCAATGCAGTATCTGAAGTGTTTACAAAATGATCAAAGTTTCCACTGGGCGATCTGTATAAACACAATATAATAATATTAGCGTTTCTTGCAGTAATCTTGATTGCACAAATTTCTATATTCATTTCATCACAGAATTGTGTTACATTAATCGTGGTAAAATTTAGATCTGTTCTTACATATATGCAAACTCCTCCACTGTGACGACTTGTACGGGCATAACTTGATCCCAGCACATAATTCTCAATATTAAGGAATGATAAGTTCTGGCTAGATAAATGATGTTCAGATAGACAAATTAAATGTGGGTTTATATTAGTGCTTACTCTGGAACATAACAACTCATCACTTTTACTACCAAGTCCTCTGATATTTTGATGAATCACAATTAATGTATCATTTACATGCATTGTATCTTTCGTAAATGCCTTGTTTGGTTTTATTCCCATAAAATATCTTCACTTCTAATTGGTAGTCTTCTTTTCCTTCTAATACTATGTTCTATTTCTTGATCTGGGTTGTTAGCATGATTGTTTTTGCATCACATGGAGTCCTTCTGAGATCCATCATTACCATTATGCAGGTCTGTATTATCACTTACAGATATACTAGAGATACTTCTACCTTGGGGGTACACATTCTGGTTGATCAGAGCCTGCACTTTCATCATTTATTACTGCCTCCTGGTTAAGGTGATCAGGTACATCATTTTCCCAGACATGGGTATGCTATCAATTTTTGCTTGCAAGCTGACTATTTCTTGTATTACAGTTGTTAATTGCTTTGACATTGTCTCTTTTCCTCTCATATTCAAGTGTAATCCATGTCTTGTGAAGAACTTCCTTTCAGTCACAGCACTCACCAAAGTTACCCTGTTCAGGTGTTTGCTACTTTAATTAATTTTCTGTTGTACATCTTTACCTCTGTATTTACACATGAGTTATCATCCAAGTCAAATCTACGTGGAACAGTAATTACTATACAATTAGTCTGTTGATTCCTCCTCAAATAGTTAATTTCTTGCTTAAATCACTTAGCTGCATTATTTTTTGATACATCATTTGCTCCTCCCCAGAAAACAAGCACATCATTCTTTGTTAATTTGTTCACTTCTTCTTTAGTAGTACAGACCAGCTCTGATACACTGGCATTTGGCTTCACAAAACCCATTATATCCCATGTGTCACCTAGTTTTTGCTTAAGCTCACTTGTAAGGCTTTTTATGTGGCTGTCACCAATTAGCATGATTTTGTGTTGTCCTTTTTGTTCTTTCATTCTGTGCCTTTTATTATTTTCATTTACCATTAAGTGTGGATTAGCATGAGAAATTAGTTCCAAATGTTTGTATACTTTGATTATATTTTGCCCTCTTTTTCTTCTCGGATACTTTGTGAGGTTATGATCGTTGGGTATTCTTCGTGTTACTACTTCTATTCTTCTCTTGTTTGATTTGAGGTTTGCTTTAGTATTTAAAACAACTTCAGCATAACTTTTCTTTGGTTCTAAACCCTCTTCATTTTGTGATTTACTTCTTCAGATTGTTGATCCTTTTCAAGCTTTGTAACTATAGTTAACAGCGTTCGACGAACCCAAGGGCGAAGAGCCATATTACGTAATTCCAGTAATTCATTCATATCTAACTCAATGTCTAATAAATTTTCGCCATTTATGGTGATCTTGAAGTTCCACGAAAGTTTTAGGACAAAAGACACCAGTTCACTGGCTGCACGTCCAGCACTGATTGCAGTTTCCAACGGAATGAACAGCATAAACAATGCTCTCCGTGTTCATAGCAACAGCTGTGCAGTGTTGTGCGCGTTCTCGAAACATGCAAAGAAATCCTAGTTTAGGTACATTCTGAAAGGACGCGAAGAGCATCTCAGTTCAGACCTCGCACACAACACCATGTGCTTCAATTAGAAGGACCAATCAGTGAGTGACTGTTTACCAGTCAACCACCGCAGTATCCACGTAACGTAAACAACAACAACACAGTGAACAGTACAACATTGTAACTAGTCACTCTATACAACAACAAATGTACACCAGCTGAAACTTCAGTGGGGTTCCGGAATCATCACACGGGCATAATTAATTACATTCCGGCAGTTACATTTGGAACTTTCATTTTGCACGAAGTTACGTATACCTACCACATACCTCATGACAAGCACTTAACACATAAATAATGGCATGAATACGTAAATGCATGTGGTAAGCATACTTACCACTGATACTTGTATAATAGTCTAGAGTGGTCACTATACTTATGTAAGTCCTATGTAAATACACACCATTATTTATGTGGCAGCTGTTTAACATTAGGAACTAAGTGGTTAATATACACACCTTTGTGATAAATAAAAGTTGAACTGTAAAAGGCACAATTAAAAACAGCAGACAGTACTTCCCAAGGTTGAAAACAATGAAATCTATACTTACCGCCCCAAATACTCCAGATTAATGGTAAGCATACTTACCACTCAAAGTTACTCCAAAATAACGGTGAACATACCATTAATTTTGGGTAATGTATTCTATCCCATAAATCTTCCTTTGAAATTAATGGTAAGAACACTTACTGCCACAAAATTTACGACACAGATGTTAAGCATGCTTACCAGCGCAACACAATTTGTGGTAAGTTAAATGATTTAACAGGGTGGCTTTGTGTAAAATGAACAACTACACATAACAAATTGATAAAGAATGAAATAACAACAATAATGATGTATAATCCGCTCGCACGAACAATAACAATTCTAATAGCACTATGCCTAACCCAGTGGCTGCGCGGTCTAAGGCGTGGGTTTTGGGCTGCTCGCTTGCTGGGATTGTGGCTTTGAGTCCTGCCGGAGGCATGGATGTCTGTCTCTTATGAATGTTGTGTGTTGTCAGATAGAGGTCTCTGCATCGGGCTGATCACTCGTCTAGAGGAGTCCTATCGAGTGTGGTGTGTCTAAATGAGCATGATCGTGAAGCCTCGCTAATGAGGAGGCTCCGGCCCACTAGGGGCTGTTGCGCCATTGGAAGAAGTTGTTTGTTGCTTAGCTGTGTTGAGAGTAGGTACAAAGGTGCTGGTGACGTGATTAGTGCAAGTAGATTTATTTTATTTGATGGATGGGATATTTCACTTGATGCAAGTCTTGTTACGTATATCAGCATAGGCATAACTTGGGGGAGGGGGGCAAATCCCCCCCCCCAATCTTTTTTCTACATAAGAATAGTTCTCTTTTGGTTACTGAGTTGATGAGGGCCAAATAAAAAATTGGCAAGAGTGGGGGAAAGGGATTTACATCAAGATATGCAAATTAAATTGTTTAATGAAAACAAGTTTATCATAATATTTAACTTAAAAATTGGTCAGCAGGGATATGTCTACTGTTCATGTAATAATTCGCGAAGTGATCTCAAACATAAGTTCCATTTCAACCTGACAGCAGAGTCGCATAACTGGATGTGCCCAACAGGCTTACATGCAATGCATTGTCAGAAGTGTCACCAGCCATCTCTTTCACAAATGAAATTGCGAAGCAACGAGCCCTGTCTGTACCCTCTGCGAAATCAATAGACAGGCTCAGAGGCCTGTCCAAAATTCGTCATTTATTGGACAGTATAGTCAGCCGCAGTGGTGTAGGCAGTATATCAACTAGGCTATGGGTTCGAATCCCAGTACGGCCAAGAGATATTCTATTCTCCAAAACACCCACACCATCTCTGAGTCGCACTCAGCCTCCTATTCAATGGGTACCAGGGTTATTTTGATGTTTGGCATCTCCGTTGGCTTATATAATACTTGAATGAGTACAGTCCGTCTTATAGCCAACAAATTCTTTATTAAAATAAAATAAAGGTTAAAAAAGTTAAAAGTCGTATACGCTACCGGTTTCGGCACTAATGTGCCATCATCGGCAAGCTAATCTCTTTTTCTCTGGAAAAAGAGATTAGCTTGCATATACAACAACCAATGTAACTCGTATAATTGTGTTACTTGAAAAAAGCCCGATGATGGCACATTAGTGCCGAAACCGACAGCATATACGACTTTTAACTTTTTTAACCTTTATTTTATTTTAATAAAGAATTTGTTGGCTATAAGACGGACTGTACTCATTCAAGGTACCAGGGTTCTCTCCCAGGAGTCAAGCGGCCAGAGAATGAAGATAACCGATTCACTTAGTATCGAGGTTAAGAATGAGTGGAGCTATACCTCTATTACCCCTATGTGCCTTCACAGCGTGGACATGGGCCAAATTGGCCTTCACCACTGGACAGTGTGCCATATGTTCATGTGATACACAGTCTTGCTGGAAATGGCAGTAGTTGCACACTTCTTTCTTCCTACATTAGACAAGATTTTCCTCCTTATGGCCTTTAACACTTTCATCCACAACCCAAATCCTTCATCTGTTACAAACACACATGGAAGAGACAGACCGCTAAGCCCTCCAATGGCTTTCCATGAGGAATAATTCTCTTAATCGCCACCAAGTTTCAAACTTCTGTAACACCAACAAATGCACTATTCTATATTTTCTTCGCACTATCTTTTATGTGACTCCTACATGTTTCAGCATTATATCACACCATCTTCAGGGAGCTGACACAAAAGTTTCTATAAAACTTGCAACAATACAATAGGTCACAATAGCCATACATATGTTGTCACATCAACAGCGCAGAATATTACAATTTTGGTTAAAACAGTATATATAAATGTAATATAGTAATGCTGGTGAAACTGTAACACAGTTTATATGTTAAAATAGATAAAAATAATATATGTTTACGTTCTAAGTAAGTCTTTACATATAAACATCTATTGTTCTTTGATCCAAATTTGTTCCCGTCCCTGTACGGAGTGTATTGCATGATGTGTGTTAGTTAGGGTTACTCATGCACACTGTATGTAGTTTGTGCTATTTCTGTAATGGCCTTCCAGCTGTTCAGTCGGCACGTAAATAGATTTGAATTAATGTTGTGGCAGTTGTCATGGAGTAGTAACATGTCTGTGCTGTACTACTGTAGCTGCTGTGTGTGTCTGTTGTGTAATATATGCGCAATTGGAGTCATGCTCGTGTAACCACAATAGCCACAACTTGGGATGTCTGCGGCATATGCACTAAAGCACTTCATGGAAGACGGAAGTTTTTATAAAGCGTTGTGGGCCGTGTGCCACCCATTCCCATCTCTCGTGTCTGACACCGAGTACTCTTATTACACAAAATCACAGAATTTGGTGCTTCGACCTACAAGCATGCTGCCTGTATTAAGCTGTTATGTATTTATGCAATGTAATGACGATATGCCTGTGAAGACCCCTCCTGCATCTACATCAGATGTCCCTAAAAAGCTCGTTTCTCCTGATACATCTTTTAGTGCTACCTCACGTTTTCGATTCAAATTCAACTGGAGACTGTACGGTAAAATCTGTGATATCCAGCATCTCCAAGCCCAAAGGTTTGCCAGATATCGCAATTTTCTCGATATCAGAATATTATTAATGATATTATTTGTATATTGTAGATGGTCGAAGATCCAATACCATACTCTTTCATTAACTTGTTATAGTTTTCTCCACGTTCAAGTCACTACATACGCCTATCTTTGTCTTTATCATTCACCTTACTCTTTTCCGCTTTTTCTCAGCCTCCTTCCATGAAAATATGAAATATTCCAAGCACTGCGCACTAACACCTTGGAGCAGGCGATGAAATATTCCAAGCACTGCGCACTAACACCTTGGAGCAGGCGATGGCAATAAAGCAACTGATCGTACCACACTACAGTATCTGACCACCACCCAGAGTAATGGGAACAACGCGTGAGCAGGTAAAATTCTCAAATAGGGGCCAGTGCTGCAGGTTAATGCAAGAATGAAATACAATGGGGCTCTTCAATTCCCCGGTTAATAGAGATCTCCAGATAATACAATACAACATTTCACACGTTTTACTGTACATCTAAATGGAGTGGTGTTGGCAGTGTTATTCAGTAAAAATACTTGATAAAATAACAATCAGTCAATCTATGAAAAGATCCTAATTTTACATTATGGCATACACAGGCCAAGCCACCTGATCTGCAGATCATACGCGAATTACTTCAATTTGGAACATCCTGAGGTTGTGAAAATGGTACTATGAAATGCATGCTGTTAGATGAAGAGAAAGACAAAGACAAACAGAATTCCTGAAGCTGCAAACATACACAAAACTTCAAAAATCATCAGCTCACTAGCAGCTGCCACACAGCTAATGATTTTAACACATGGGTCTCCCATCTGCAGCCCGCCAGGTTGTATTATGCGGCCCATGACCACATTCATATGTTGTGTATATACTATAATAATTGCACAGTAATTTAGATGGTTTGGTATACCACTCACTATTATTTTTCAATGTGTGGCCCGAGAACCAGCCCACAATAACAGGTGTGACCCTTTGCCATAAAAAGGTTGGATGCCCATGTTTTAACAGATCTGCTGGCTGTTTAAGCCTAAGCATTATCATACAAACTCTGGATATGTACCACCATCTTCAGCAGATTAGCAGTGCCAAGATGGTCAAAAACCCGAACACACGTCATAATGAAACAAACCTGCCTGAGCATAATAAGGGTATAGGTTACCACTCCATTCCCATTCCAGGTGCCCTCTAAGCTGCGCAGGTGTGCGGCCAAACAGTAACTGAAGTGCTCCCACACACACTGAATTGTTGCCGTGCAGCTGGAATTTTTCATTTTCATGATAAACATTCTTATTCTGCATATTACAAAAAACTTTTAAAGTACCACACAATCGTCAGGTTGTGTAAAAGTTTTCTGCTCTGAGCAGTAGCAGGTCCACACAGCTGTAAAAAAAATTAAGAGGCAATGTTGTTCCCATCCTTCTAAGATTAGTTTCTATGATACAAAATATTAAAATGCTTTAATTTTTATCCTTCTTAAGCACACATATTCTCTAACCGAAATTTTTTATGTCTGTGACATTTAACAATGCTTCTCAACTGCACAGGTTATGGAACATCAAATGATAGGACGTCTGTCAACAATGATCTACAAAGGGTAAAATGGCAGCGACTGGTAATAGCCTATTTTAAGAATACCCAAGCAATTATTCACAGAGGTAGAGAGGAAACCTTAAGACACCCTAGTTAGGACAGCCTATGAATCAAGAATCATATGTACGGCTTTCTGAATGTGAAGAAGTGCTAACCTCTCAATGTTTGGTTCCTGTGTCATTTGATGTTAAACATCCTTTGCAGTGGTACAATGTCATATAAGCATCACAAGGACAATGATGATTACAGTAAGTTAGACTCCAGCATGAGAGCGTTGATGAGTCTTCAAGTGCTCACTTTTGGCATATTCCTTGCTGCACCTGTCACACTTATAAGGTTTTTCACCAGTATGAATTCGAATATGTCTCTTTAAATTTGCACGCACAGAGAATTCTTTACCACACTGGTCACATTTATGTGGTTTCTCCCCTGTGTGGGTGCGATAATGTTTCCTCAGATTGTCACCTTTAGAGAATTCCTTACGACATATTTCACAGTTATGTGTCTTCCCTCCTGTATGGGAACGGTAATGCGTTTTGAGACTAACCTTCATAGTAAAAGCTTTATTGCATACGTCACACTTATAACGTCCTTCTTCTGTGTGAGTACGGTAATGGTTCTTCAGATTAACACTTTCTCCAAAACGTCTATTGCACACGCTACATGAATACGGTTTCTCTCCAGTATGTACGCGATAATGTGCCTTCAAAGTTCCTTTCTGGGAAAACACTCTATTACAGATATCACATTTGTATGGTTTCTCTCCAGTATGTGTGAGATAATGTCTCTTGAGGTGATCTTTCCTGCCAAACATTCTGTTACATTCATCACACTTGTAAGATTTTTCTCCTGTGTTCTTGCTGTGCTTCTTCCGACGTACTTTGTTACTACTCAGATTCATAACCATTATTCTGGATGTTGCAGTTATGTCAGTCTCGTTATAAGTGTTCTTCTCTGTGTCAGAGCAGTGGCTTACATTACACACACCATTACAATGCTTATGGTCGACAGCTTCAGTTAATGAACTACCAAAACTGGAAGACTCTTCCGGTTCACTGCAAGACTGTTCTTCCCTACAACAAAATTTAAAGATCACACGTCCTATAAGTGATTGTGTTTCATCAATATTCCCTTAAAATGTACTCTTAAATATAACACTTGGAATATACATTATTTCCTCATTTACATAATAGCTGAAGAAAGTTTTGTAACAGGTAAGTCAATCACCTGTCACTCCAAATTTTGAGCCAAAGTATGTTACAAACTTTCTTGTTACCATGACCATGGCAGGGGATACACACTGGCTGGAGATTCAACAGTAGTGTAGAATCCGTGATGAAATAAGAAGCCATGAACACAGATCAGTCACACAGTTTGAAAATACCACAGATCAAGTGAAACAGTAATTAGTAATTAACAGGTTAGCTAAAATGGCAATGGATGCACTCAAATTCAGTACATATTCTAAATTATGGCTGTTGTAATGAAGTACATGACTGTTTAAATGGCTCACCTTACACCCTCCATGTGAATCACAGGCTGTACCCTGAAATAAGGACACCTGCTTCCGACCCAAGCCCTTCCACCGTTTTCTGTGCATAACCAACCAGTCATCTTATCTGACACCAAGTAACCTTTGCAGTTGACAACGCATCTTTAAGTAAGCTACAAACAACTGGCTACAACAAGAGTGAAACTCATAAAGCCTACTTTCCTACTGTATAGATTTTTGTCAAGGATAGTACATGAGGTCATTCATGTTACTAAGTTACACTAGGTCTGTTTCCTTCCTTAATCTATAAATTCTTTAAGCAATTACTAATGAAAAGCTCCTATTGAGGCTGATGTGCTAATATAAAATAACAGCTCACAGAGAAAAATATGCACTCGAGATTTTGTGTTGTTACCAATATCCTACCCATGGTGTTGCAATCTAGCATTGCTTGTTCCGAGCTGGAAAAGAACTGCCTATATGATTTTTCACTACATCTGGCAAAGGCATTATTTTGGGTTTTACCACATCCATGAGTTTTTACCAAGCAGATCAAGCAAATCTGACATCATCACCTCCATCTTCAGGAGTTTAAGTGACTGTTATGTTTTTCTTAATGACTGCAGGACACCGAACAGTATGGAATCGATTGGGAGAGGGGTGTGTGTTTCGGTCTGCTTAATTACGATACCAAGTTTCATGAAAAATCAGTCTCTATTTCACTCTCTCTCTCGCTCTCTCTCTCTCTGTCACACACACACACACACACACACACACACACACACACACACACACACAATAAGCCAACTTCTTTCATTCTGACATAGAAAAGTAAGCTAAAAATGGTCATTCATAAGCAAAGCAGTAACTTCAAAAATGAAGCCATCATTGCAGTCCGGTGTGTTACAAGCGAAAGTAGAGACAACTACAAATCCGCAGAAAAGCAGTGGCTCATTTGGCCGATTTCTGTGCTGTTTTGTAAAATCTTTGACCAAAATATGTCACACTGTATGTGAACATTTAAGCTTTCCAACATCAGATGTTCCATAGTACCGCGACAATACACTAATCGCAGTTTCTAACAGAAAACAGCATGGAAAGGATGACGCATTCAGTGCCAACATTCTGAACTGATCCTGCTCACACAAGCATTCTTTCCCACAAAAAATGGATCAAAATAACTTTTTTCTCTTGTCATGATATTAGTAACTTCTCCAACAGATACCCTAGTACTGTTGCAGTCCTTCCTCTGTTCATGGTAAAATCGTTGAGGAACTGACACATGTATTAAAGTACACATGTGACTGAAATGTTTACTTTAACTGAAAACATATGTGTTAGCCTGTTTGAGCCCGAGATTTAAACTGCCCCACCATCTCCATTACACTAAGATGATGCATAATTTTCTTTTCATCTCTAAGCTGGAGGCTGTGTTCGTCTTTTGACTGAAATCACCATCCGAACACAACGCAAGTAACCAGAACTTCAAAAACAAAATTCTGCAAACCACCATGAAAACAGTATGTTACTTAACTCACTCAATCACTCTCTGGTAACAGAAACTGAAGGAAGCGATGCTGTTAATATCACAACACATAACTGGACACAATCATCAGAGAGTTCTGTCTAGTTCACATCTTCACCGTAAACCACCTCCATAAAATCTTATTATTAAACTTTCATTTTACCAAGACAATTGGTCCAAGCACTAACACTTGTGACGTGGTATGAAGGGATGTGCCTGGTTTTGAATCTTAGTGAGGACATCGACTATCCTGGCAGACTTTCCCTCAATCCTTCCAAGCTACTGCTAAGATACTACCTTAAACTGGTGTATGATTACTCCCTTCCCCACCATTTCTGAGTCATTTTTTAGTACCGTTCATTCAATAAACCACAAATAAATATAAGAAAATACACTTTCATCTCCCTCTTATATTTCACATGAATTTCCCCTGAAATTCTGTATTCATTTCTTACTTCCCTTGTTCAAACTACATCCCAAGACACCTCATGGCCTTTCTGACATCAATGGTCTAACAAGACCAGATAAGTACAAAGTAAGAAATTTCTCATGACGTTCCTACCCACCATCCTCAACTTCCATTATGTAATATTTATCACAGTAACTTCCAGTAAAAATACTCACTTTTTCAGGTACTGCTCACAGTCTTCTGTTAAAACATCCTTTGCTTCTTCCTTGACTTTGACACCATCCCATGACTCATCTTCATGCTGTGAAGCATAATTTGTATTTCATAAACAGTATAGAGTTGAACCCAATTACAACAACATCAGTTTCTATGACAACTCGCCTACAAGAGTCAGATTTTCTGGGGTACACATTACTTCGTCACAGCTAACCATAACAGTATACTCCTTGTTTACAATAACATGCGTCTACAATGACACAAAATATTCAGTCCCTTTCATGACGTTATAACCGAGTTCAACCACATTTAACTCGTAACAGTTTCTGGGATGTAAGAATGTACAGTATGGTACACAGGTACCACTAGTGCATGTGAACCTACTATCTCCAGCCTCACCATATGACTGTCCAATATTCTAGCCTACAGGTGGCTCCAAACTGTGAGTCAGATTCTAATACAGTGACACATCAAAATTTTAGGCATCAGGGCTGTGGAGATGGTACACAAAACCTCTGACTCCTCAATTTTTAAATCTCCAACTCTGACTCCATCATAAAAGCTCAATATGCATTAATAATGGTAAACCTACTAAAATGGTAAATGGTATCATACGACATTTCATCACCACCACATGAATCATCAGGCTACTTTTTAGACGTATAACATATATTTAAGTATAAGTCTAATGGTTATTGTAGCAAGTATTTAAGATTTTATATTGAGGTTGGAGTCGCAATCAGTACATTTTTACCGACTGACGACTCCAACTCCACCCAAAATTCCTTCAGACTCTGACTCCGACTCCACAGCCCTGATAGGCACTGATACTGGTACAAAATAAAACATCCAATAATGTGACTACTGCTGTGTCGTGTGGCTTGGCACTCAAACCCCAATAGGGTTTGTAGTATTGCGCCCATCTTTTCACAGATATTGCGTTCCATCAAGTCGGTGTCACCCATCATTTTCAGACTGCACAGTGGACTCAAAACATAAGGGAACATCTTGTAAGTTTATTAGACATACAACACAAGCAAGACCAGTAGTGGAAGGTTTAATTAGCCCTTTAGTATCAAATGCCAATAACAGTCACTGCACAGTGTAATGCCGAGAAAGCTGAATGACAACAAGAGTCACCGGCCAATAACATGCGAAGTAATGGGCAGGCCTTTTAAATACCAGTCCTTTTCAGAGTACACTGGGTACTTAATTCAAGCATCAAAGAGTTAAGTTTGTTAGTCACTGTAGTCTAAATTCACAGTAAAAAAAAAAATGTGTGGCTCCTAAAACTTGACCTGGTACCTAAATTTAAAGAACATTTATTATGCCCTGCCAGTTAGTTAAGACTCAGACTCAGCAGATATTACATACCACAATTTCATTTTTCACCGCAACAAAACTGAATGGTGCCGGATGCTCATCTCCATGGTATGAAGCGTGTTCATCCATCTCACCATCAGATATGGGTTCCTCTTTGATTGTAATTTCACTGTGGTCTATAACAAAGAATTTTAATAATTCAACAAAGTGCTACAATCTTCTCAGGAGAACAGGTGCATCTGTTCCGAGTTTGGCAGAGCATTTTGGAGACATGCCCTTTCTCCACCATCAGGAAATGATGTAGTGGATACAGTCAGGCATGAAACCATCTCAGCATCGCACACCTTGACCTTGTGCCCTTGCTTAACCCGGCAGTAACATATGAGGTGCTTATAAAGCATGGCAACCCATCCAATTCTTGTGCCATTAGAATGTTGCCTAACCAACTCCCCATCCAGCCCTGCCCTACCCTGTTTTGTTTCACTTCTCTTGTGGACATCTCATGGCTTTCTTGGGTATGTTGGTGCACAGGCACCATGCCTGATTTAGCATGAGACCATTAGCTCCAGTGACATTATTGTTATACAGGCACATCTCAACACCCTCTTTCACTAGATTGTCCAGGTACACCATTGTTCCAGATATTAGGGTCATTTCCATGAAATGTATCCTGTGACCTGTCTTTATAACATGCTTACTGCAAACTTACGAGACTGGCAGAGGCATAAGCCACATGCACACTCCTTACATCTGGCTTCTATAGTGCACCCTTACCACATCAACGTTTAACCCTTTAAAGACGAAGCGTATCTGTTTTATATAAGGACTCAGTGCGTACCGCGCTGTAAACACTCTCCACTTCGGTTACAAAAACCAATCTCTTAATGTGTTATAAGGCAAAAGTTCCTGTTTGTTCTGAGATCCATCCAAAAAACATAAACGCAATGTGGGCACCACGTAGAATTTTTTAATGTTAAACCTGGTCATATGTAAAGCTACCTCTAGGCTTTAAAAGGTTAAATGATCAGGTTGGGATTTAAATTTTTGTGCGCCGTTTATGAAAAACATGAGCACTATTTGACTAGAATAGGGTAAAAGCATGAAATAAATGGCAATTTGTGGAAAATGAAACAGAGATTATGCATCATGCAAAATGCAGTGAATTTCCTTGTTGCCCAAATATATAAAAGGAATTTCTAAGGGTGTTCTTTACATGTGTTCGCATATGCAAATGTAGGTCATTTAAGGGTTAAACAATGACGAACTGCCGATGATGAGATGGGTTTGGACTTGACTCCACATACTGCCCGTCATAGACATTTCGTTTTGTTTAAAGACAGGGCCTTGTATGTACATACACACATGCACAGGCACACATGTGCACACAAACATAAATATATATGCAGGCGTCTACCTGAATATGGAACCCATGCACAGAATCCAAACCTGCCCACAGCTGCACTGCTGCATATCAACTAATGACACGATCCACTCTGCAGTACTTACTTCCACAAGTTGCATGTTAACGTGAGACTTTGCACTGTAGAGTAAACAACATCAATTGTTCCACGGCAATTGACAACAGTCCCACTTTGCCATACCCAGTTCTACATTTAAAAAAACTCCCTGTGTGTGTGTGTGTGTGTGTGTGTGTGTGTGTGTGTGCGCGCGCGCGCACGGTGCGTGGACCACCATTTCTGATGACAGACAGAACAGGTTTCTGAAACACACAACTTCAAGTTTGATCCAGCTGTTTTCCCCAGTTCTTATTACCACTTTTAGTCACCATAAAAGCTTCAAATCTTACTTACTTCAACACAGTTTCACACAGTGTCATGAAACACTGCCAGTATCTCATAACATTTATCAGGAACTTACTCATAGCAGTGGTCAGTATTCTACATTTCAAAATCTAGGACAGTACCGAGGACCTGTACAACGTTTTGTAACAAGTGACTTTTTTTCTAAGTTGTCAGCCTCAGCTCCAACCATCATGTTGTCCACAACTGCTCATTCAGTACGTCTGTAGCTAACCTCCATGCCTGGACAGAACCTACTGCAGCCTCAATCTGAGTATCTACCATGCAATAGCACAAAGACACCCATTCAACATATATACCATATTTAACATATTTATCCTGAATTCAATGAATAAATCCTGTTACTAACAGATTATGGAAAGAAATATATTACTTGCCGCAACAATGAAATATGTATACCATATTTTCATCACTGCTATACTACACATTTTATCTGTGGGAATCCATAGTCCTTATCGAAACCAGAGATGCACAAATTTTCCAAAAATCTCGGAGCAACATCAAAATTCTAGGCACCAGAAGTGTTACATGAAGCAAGTTTTGTACTGAGGACCCACAAAGTTTAGGCACCACTGTACAAAATGCACGCATCGTGGTGGCATGGCACACAGTATTTGTGCACCCCCCAGTTAAGACACAATGAGACAAATGCTAATTCTGGGACTAAACAGACTGTGAAAATGACCTCTACTTGAATTGTAGTTCCTCAATCTACATACATCAGTATTTTTTGGTAACAAATACAACATCTTGGGCCTTGTAGAAAAGAGTTACACATTTCAGAATATTCTACTGCAAACAGAACATCACTGTCACACATAATGTTAGCAAATAATTTTAACTTTTCTAACAATGACACAATTTTGCCTTAGTTCTCATTGACAAAATGAACCTGTATCACATTTGAATGGCTTTCAGAATGCAGTTCTGTAGCACCCTTGACCAGTAACACCAATCCAGTTACCTAAAACAGAGAACTGCTGGCCACGTTCTGCACAGAAATCCATTTCATGCAATATATCACCAGACATAAATCATTTCTTGAGACTTTTTTAAACAAATTTAAAAAAAACAGGCCTACATACAAGATAGAATGAATCTGTCCAGAAAACATCACAATTACCTGCGTTATTCAATGTGTAACTGTACGCTCTTCCACTTTCATGTTTTTATTTATTTTATTGATATGTGATCATTAATAGGAAAATGCCCAGATTACCTTCATTATGCACTGTGGAATATCCAAGGTCTTCCGGCCCCTTATTATCAACTTCGTGTGCATTCATATCTGAATCAGGTCTGAGTTTGCTTCCATCCATGCTGTGGTAAAACAATGTTGTTCATATCAGCCCTTACAGAATGTTGTGGTGAATGCTGAATTTTAAATAAAAAGTTAACAGAATTATGAATGAGTTACTAAGTTGGTGTCATGCAAATGGTTTAGTAACAAATACCAAGGAAACTATAGCAATGTCATTTCATACTTTGCAGAAGAAAAAAGTTACTTAAAATGTTAAATAGGATTTAACAGTACAGATATTAAGTATACATACAAAACAAATCTCTTTGGTTTACATCTGACTGAAAATGTACAATGGTATGTTCAGATTAAAAATTTAAAATCGAAACTAGGCAAAACTTATTGTGTAATATAATCCCTTGAAAATATAACAAGTGTAAATATCTCGGGAAGTATGTTGCAAACTTCCATTCACATGTGAGGTATGGCATACAATGGGGGCGGGGGGTAGAAAAAATGCATTACAAGAAAAAATGATGGCATTAATTAGTAATGCAGGAAGAGTTAGTTCCTGCAGGGAATTGTTTAGAACATTAAATACACTCCCAGTGTCATGTGTATATACACACAGGAATTGTGTACTACACTAAATTAAACATAAGTAGCTTGGAACAGAATTCAGTTACGCATGATTATAACACCTATCACAGATAACACCCCCAATTTCAATTTTGCAGTTGATATTTCCAAAAAAAAAGTAAACATCATGGAGATACAATGATATAATTTATCAAATCATTTAAAGAATTTACAGAATATACAACTTATTAGGAGAAAGTAAAATCCTTTTCATTGCAACAAACCTTATACCCTGTACACAAATATTTGTCTTATGAATTTTTATCACCAAAAATGTAATTGTATATGACATGAAAACTTATATTAAAGAAACTGAATGTTTGTAAATATATGGCACTGTTAACATCTTGAATTCTTCTTATATACCATACTGACAAACATGATGATATGAACAATCGTATATAGAGACTGTAGTGATGGGTCCTATACAGAGTTTGTCAGTAAGAATGACTAAATAATATGATACAACATATGGACTTCATATTTGTGAGGTTATGGGTTAGAGTTTCGGTCCACAGTCCAATTAACTTCAAGATGTTTATTTATTTATGCTGTATTAGTAATGCTGGCAGCACCTCAAACCATATAGTGGTGAATGGTAGAATAACCACATAACAAAGAATTTGAAATTATGCGAAAGGAAATCACATTTTCCAAAAGTGACTCTGTCTGGAAAAGCACAAAATACCTGTCAGAAGTGGTGATGTCCTGGCTGAGCTTCAAACCAGGCACCTCCTGAATACAGGTCAGTAGCATTACCGCGTCACTCAACTTGGTTAGGCTTACGGATATGTTTATCCTCATTTACTCCATGTAAACGCTGGAATAGCACCTTAAAATAGGTCATGACTACTTCCTTCTAAATCACGAACGTTCCACATCCTTCGCCACGCTTATCGGCCTACTGAACGCTGGAACGCCAATATGGCTGAGAAACTGATTTCAAAAAATAATAAAACAACACTTTTTACATGTTAACTACGAGTCCTCAAAATTCAGACCAGTGTGCATAGACCAGCGCCACAAACGGATAACAACAGAACGTCGGTAGACAAAGGACGGATGACTGGCGCTCGTGGTCGATCGTCTGGGTCGAACTCGCAGATCGTCAAGTGTGAGAGTCATGGAGTCGGACTGAGTAATGGTTGGTAAATGTTAGTATAGAGAACGTATTATAAATGTGTAGTGCTTTTCATTTTGTTTCTTCTTCCTCGGTGAAGTGTTCACATTACCTGTGGCTGATCTTAACACTATACATGATTGTGTGGGTTTAAAAATTATGTTATAAAAATCATGTTGTAAGTACAACATAACACTGTCTGCAACGCCGTTTATACACAGACGCACACAACTAGATGTTCCATGACTCAATCACAGTGTCATGTCTTCGGTTTTTTTAAATTTTATTAATTTTTCAAAATTCTAATGTGCTAGTCACATAAAACTTTTGATATCATAATCTCTACAAAATCTGTGTTTTTTAATTTCGGTTTTGGGGTTGGGGAGGGCCGCCCCCCCCCCCCCCCCCCGGGTGCGCCACTGCCGTATAGTACATACCGTAACCCGCTAGCTGTAAATTTGATTTCTATTCCAACTGATGAATATGTTCCAAATCTTCTATGTTTTGTTACTGGATTGCTGTCTAATTTTGTTTACATCAAAACATTCAGCACACTGATACCTGTACCGATACTACGCTTAGGAACTTACGCTAGATACATTTTTTCAGTGTAACAACATTTGAGCATACAGTTGTGGTTGGTGTGTGTGTGGTAGGGGTGGGGAGTTTGGACTAAATTTAGTCACATGTAATAATTTGCAAGTCAAACTACAGGCATCAAGCACAAAATGCATTTTGTGTATTTTTTTTATTGCTGGCTGGATGTAAGGAAGAAGATTGCAGACACAAATGTTGAAGTATTTATTTTTGCTATACAGGGTATAAAATACCTGTGTTACATATTATGCACTGTTTATGTTTACAAATGACAAGTTATGAGAGATTTGACTAGTTAGTATGATCATTTTAACTGGTTTTAAAACACTGTGTCAGTGTTTGACCACTCAGAAGTTTAAAATAACATGCAGACCACAAGCTTCTTCAAATATGTTGATTTTAGCACTTAAACTTCTAGAAACCTTCATAAACACAAAGCACAATAGTGTTAGGTAAATTAAGTTGTAGAAAGTTGTAAAAAAAAACTGCTCCAACATTCTGCTACCCCTTTGTACCCTGCTAAATGTTAAGATTTATGTCAAGGAAAATATTATCTGAGGCCTGTCTTCTCACTATGTGACTAAAATTTGAAACCTCCAGTTGCAGATGTGGGATCGCTGGTTCAGAATTAGCAGCCATATAAAATGCTTCAGAGATAATGATAAAATAGCTCTGAAGGGAGCAGAACATTAAAATGAAACTAATGAGCTGCTTCTGTGCCTGCCTCCAGAAACACAGACAATAAATGTCATTCAGTTGCTGTTATTTTGATTTGGTGAACAATCCAATCAGTGTCTGGCACTGTGAGGATTAACATTAACCAGAAGTAGTTCCATTTTTTAACAAAGCACAAGGATAATTGTCTAACAAAAGTTTAAACATGTTAGAAGGGCACAACAAATGGGCTCAACACATCTTGATGTCCTGGGTAGCAGTGATTTATTGTGCATAGAGTCCACAAGATGAAAAAGAGAAGGTCATACATGAGTAAGTTGTCAACCTCCATCACACTCCACATGCAAAACCTAATTTATGGTTATACTTGCTTATAAAAAATAAAATTAATTAAATTAGGAGTTACATCATGGAGGTGTACCATGGAGCCCACACCAAGTCATTATCCATAGCGGCAGGTCATTAAGATGGTACCTTGATGTTTGTACCACTGCCTAATGTTTTTACATAAATTTTCTTTTGGCCAGACTGTGTACAACCCAGACCTACTACCAGTCTTAAAGAACATTATGCATACACAATAGCTGTTGAGATTTTGTTTCCTGTCAAGTTTAACTTCAACTGGAATATTTCAAATGGAACTGTTCAGTATTACAGTTAGTCCACACCTTAAATGGCTAATCTGTACCACAAGTGTCCATGGAACTTGAAAACCATACAAGTCCAACAATATTTAAATATATTTTTTGACAAATGTATGTTTGTATCAGTGGATAGTTGTAGCTGAAGATCACAGGAGTTGACGTGCCTAAACTGCTTAAAAAAATATTTGTGTATTCATGTATCTACAGATTCATGTAACTCAAACCCATGTTAAGTGAGGGTGGGGGGAATTACGGTATCACACCAGTCACTAAAGTGACTGGCCATGGACTAAACTGGGGCTTTAAGTAGAGGCCACAGGATTGACATACTGGAAAGTGTCCCACAAAACCCAATTCAGTTCTTTTAATATGAAAGTGGCCTGTATTTATATATTCAGCGATCAAGTAGTCAATGATGACAGAATTTAGCCTTACTGACAGTAAAACCTATCAGCTAGAGTTTACTGACCAAGTGGCCCACTTTTGATAAGTTTGGCTGCCCTGGGATACTTCACCTTACCAAGCGTAACATTCCTTAGTCCATCTATCACCAATATTAACTGTTTGCCTTCATCCAGCCTGTAAGTCTTGAAAGCATGACCTTTAAGTATCCAAAATGGTATAGTAATACCCATAGGTGCACCCACAATTTTTCTTTGGGGCGCCTGACCCTGAGGCTATATATAATTTTTGTTTGATTTTAAAAACTGTTATGAAAATCATGTCAAAATCTCTGAGCTTATATCTAGCTAGGTTACAGGGGAAAATTAAAATTAACAAACAAAGAAAAGATATCTACATATTTGTAAGATTTTAAGATATTTTTCAATATCCCAATGTACTAGTCATCAGCCAGTTTCATTAGCTGATTTCAGCTGAAGCGTAAATCATGTAAAACCTTTGATATTGTCGTGTCTACAAAATCTGTTTTCTTAAATTTCCTTGGCGGGGGGGGGGGGGGGGGCCCGGGGCGGAATACCGCCCCCCCCCCCCCCGCCAGGATGCACCAGTGCTAATGCCGATATGTTATTCAGAATCTAGTGCTTGGGTTCAGACTGCCTGATCAGTGTGAAATTAAAACATTATACCATCCACCACTCTACAGAGTGTCACATCATAAAAGTATACCACAATTATTAACATTCACTGTGACAAAAGCTTCAGCTTTTAATAAAAGTGTTTAATTATTATGGCTATAAGTCTTCATTCTGTCTGACTGACATTGGTGTGGGCTTTACAAATTAAGACAATATGCCTTGAACATGTTGACAGCGCACCTGTCTTGCTTCTGTTAATGTCTGTAGTTACTGCAATGGACACCAGTACTGCCAGCCGGTTCATCATTCCACTAGGTAGTAAAGTTCTGAATAGAGAACCCAGTGAATGCTTGCTTTGCACTTGCATAATCTCTCAGAATTAACTCTGTTGATATGTTATTGAGCATAATGGCTATGATATTATGTCACAAGTTAAAATGTACTGAAAACTCTAAAAGAGGAAAATATAAAAAACAAGAATTCTGTTCCTGTGCTACTGAAGACAGTTTGTAATATAAAATACCATTGTTTTAATTTTCAAAATACCAGGGAGTGAAGTGGTTGTCACCAGATGGCAGCACTGGTGTTCACTCTTGTTATGAAGCATTGAGTTACAAGCCGTGTGCTGAGCACTGAATGCCTCAGTCTGCCAGTGAGCATGTGCAAATAGCACAGATGCAATGTTCTATGAACAAAGATTAATTTATGTTACATCTAAGTTAACATCAAACTTCTTATAGCAAGAAGAGTTTTGATTCCAGCTTACACATATTTGAATTGGGCTTCTCAGTCCATTTTGGTGACTCTTCCAAGACTTGACACATCATAATGATTCTCCCTAACCAAGCAACATTTCAGTATTATATAGACACCAACATAAACAACATAGCAGTAGTTTCTAACTTCTGAAACCGACTGTACAACTACATCATTCACAGTACATGACACAGTGATACATGAATGTTCTGTCTCTTTTCCTTGATAATTATAACCAACCTCCATCACCAAAACATACCTTCTGAAGGTACATTTTATATTTCTTCCAGGGCTGCGGAGTCAGATTTGGAAGGAATTTTAGGTGGCGTTGGAGTAGGTAAAAATGTACCGACTCTGACTCTGACCTCAATCTTAAATCTTAACTAGATACTCCAAACCCAGAGCCCTGATAGCTACAGTAACCATTACGCTTATACATAACTACAGGTTATAAGTGTAAAAAGTAGCCTGATGATTCACGTGGTGGCGATGAAATATCTTATAGGTTTACCATTATTAATGCATGTTGAGCTTTTATGAAGGAGTCAGAGTTGGAGTTTTAAAAATTGAGGAGTTGGAATCAGAGTCACAAGTTTTGTGTACCGACTCCACAACCCTGATTTCTTCCGCTGTATGCTGGTGCCTTTTCACACAGCTGCGTTACTTGAGATTTCCATGAAACATTCTGTACATTTCCCAGCCTGATCCATACAGGAAATGTTTATTTCTTTCAAAAATTAAGTCAGATGGAAACATGTAGCAAAAACAAAATTACCAGGAGCTTAAATAAACACATACGTGAACTTACGAATGGATCCCTGTCCAGGGACAAGAGATCAGCTCTATCTGTTTGGATCAAAAGAGTTACTTCCATTCAGTACATATGCATCAGCAAACATACCAACAAGTAACTGTCATGTATCAGCAACATCACCAAAAGTCACACAAATCATTCTTGAGGCTGAAGCCAATAGGGTAGCAGCAAGCATTCTTTTATAACAACACTGCTTTTACCTCAAGACAGAAGCACAGCCCACTACTGAAACGTGTTTCTTTAACAGATGATGGAAATGTTGAATATATCTGGGCATATAATTTATTGTTCCATGTGATGTATAAAGAAAATTTCACCCAGTAGGTCATGGAATGTACCCTGGAATCAAACTGAATCATCACATGCATAGTGACAGACTCAGAACATTTTAACATGTTAATGGTAGTTGTATCTTGACACTTACAAACAACATGAATACAAAACTGTGATCTGCAGTTCAGATTTTTTAAATTGGCACTGGAACCAATTATAAGTCAAAAGTCATTAAAATGACATCTTAGTATTTTCTTACCCATCATTATATAACCGATCCTCTCAGTCACCAACTATTACAGACCTTAACCCTTAAAGTTCTGCCATCAAGGCCTCCAACAGAAAAGTTGAATTTTTAAAATGTGTATTAGAACTGAACGTTTTAGGTGAAACTGAAAGGCTATGAAGGACTGGACATCTACACTAAGATGGGAGACAAAAAATGTGTACATAATTTTGGTGCAGAAAAATCTTCGGAAGGGGGGGGGGGGCAAGGGGGGGGGTTTCAACATAAAGATGGCTTGCAGGTAAGTAGCATGTACAGATGGAATTGGCTGAGGATTCTTTGCAAATGGTAGGCTTTGGTATTAAGAATACTGAACATCTGATTTTACTGCCCTAACCCATGCCACACGCTGACTTTTCCTTTCGTTGCTACGCGAAACTTATATTGCTGTTTGTCACTGAGGTAATTTATGGTTCATACGTTGGTTAGCTCAGAATATTTACTGTGATTTGTTAGAGTACAAGATTCATCTCCAGGATTTTAACAAGTATGAATATCAATGAGGGTAGTGTGATGAGGAGGTTTATTGGTATACTGATGAAATGTATGTGGTATACAAGCCAGATATGGATATCAGTATCTCGCTAGCTATCAATAGGAAATACTGAACATGCTGTCACTGGAATACCATGGTGACACACTTTAATAACACTGTATGAGGACATACATCACTGCCTGTCTTTCTGAAGCAAAGTTTTCTACCAGACACCTACATTTACTCTAAGTTCTGGTGTGCAGAGTGAGGTGACAGCATACCTTGCAACAACAGATGTCAACTGGATGAGTTCAAACTTTCTCCCAGTTTTCTGAATCTCCTTCCATGGTATTTGTAATGGAAGCACATGTTATTACTTCTGTGTTCTGACTGGATTTTATCCTGCTACCAGTTACGTCGATAGACGAGACCAAATTGGATACTTGAGATGGGGCATTGTCAGTTCATGCGGTGCAAGGGGACTTGAAAAACATAGGTTCATAACCTAGTAGGCCTGGGAGTGCATCCTTACTGACCATCATTATTCTATATATGCCCACTTTATACTTACTGCTGAAGCCTAAATGTGGGGTGTAGGCATCGGGAATGGACAGTACCCACACAGAGATCCAAAGCTTGGAAGTGACCAACTTGTTGAGCTGTGGCAGAAATTGCCTGATTTGATATAGAAGAAATAAAAAAATATTCAATGAACGAAGGATTGGTATAATGTGCCCATTACACGAGAAAGGTAACCTGATGTAATGTACAAACTACAGGGGTATAACTGTGCTCAATAAAGTTCACTCTAGGACAGGCCATGAAGGCCTAGAGAGGGAGAAGGAGTATAGCCCTATTCGTTCTTTAACCTTAGCACTAGATGGGGTGGGTGGTCAATGCCACACTCCAGCTGTTATCCCCCCCCCCCCCCCCCCCAGTGAAGAGACCCACTAACCATTGTACAGGAGGCTGGGTGGGCCCCAGAGCCAGTCTGGATGGATGCAGAAAGGCTGGCCCTCGCCAGGATTCAATCCCTGGACCGTCCCAGCCCATGGCAAGTTGCTATACCAACTGTGCTATCCTGGCCCACATAACTCTGCTGAAAACCGCATATAAGGTATTCTCTAAAGTCCTGCATGCAAGAATATTACCTTAAACAGAAAAAAATTAGTGGTAATTACCAAAGTGGATTTCACAGTGGGAAATAAACAACTGGCCCTGACTCAATATATATATATATATATAAAGACATGTCCTTGAGAACACTGATGAATACAACATTGGAACCCATCATCTATTCATTGAATTTCATACAGTACATGATAGCATAAACAGGGGACAAATAATAGCTGCAATCAAAGAGCCAGAATCCCTGATAAGCTGGCAAGAGTGGTGGAAAACTGTTGATATCAAGTAAGGGTGCAGGCTGATTTGTCAGATCCCGTGGACATCACGCATGTGTTAAGACAAGGAGATTCTTTCTTTAGCCTGTCTACTTTTCAATTTAGCATTGCAGAGAGTCGTTAGAGACTCAGGTACCTAGACAAGTGGTACAGTATTCTATAAATCCATGTAGTTACTTGCATTTTAATGACACTATACGGAGAAATTAGGAGACAAATACAGAATGCAAGGAAGTGTTATTTTGGACTACAGTGATGCCTTAAATCACAACTGCTTGCTCTTGAAATGAAGTTCAGGATGTATAAAACCCTTGTTAGACCCATTCTGATGTATGGAAGCAAAACATGGCCACCAACACCATTGAATTATGACCTTTGAAAGGAAAATGTTACATAAAATATGTGGTCCAGTGCACAAGCAAAGAGAATGGAAAATAAACTACAACCAAAAACTGTACCAGCTTTGCTGGTCACTGGATATTATCAGAAAGATGAAAGTGGCAAGGCTACAATGGGCAGGGCATCAAAGAATGGGTAATAATGAAACGCACAAAAGAGTCATGGATTTCAGACTCAAAGGAAGGACAGTGCAGAGACCTAAACTTTGGGGGCAAGACAGGAAAGTTTTGTGTAAGTTATACTGCCAATTCATGTTGTTATTTCAGTTCATCCAACTGATCTAGTTGCTATAAGGGTTAAGGCAAATCATTCATGTAAGAAATCTTGAAGTGAAGGGGTTCAAATCATGTCAGGTGTTCTTTGGTGAACATACAACAAAATGCTCTAAATAATTCAGTACCTGATGCAGGGCGCTACTTATGACACCCAACCATTTAAGTTTCAGAAACACTTCTCCACTTTATAATATCTGCCTAAAAATGAATATTACAGTCATAAATCTGGTGTTTGTAAGTGCAAGGACCACCGCTCAACACAGCACCTACTGTGACTCAATGAATCATCAGTAAGCACAGCAATGTGATTGTGACAAACATTGATGCAGTGCACACAGCTGCCACATTTCCTTCATGTTCAATTACAGTGTAGCGCAGTTCCTCACGAACTTCCTCAGTCTCAAGCTGCAGATGTTGTTCCTTAGTGTCAGATGATTCCTGAAAACTCGTACCATTGATATTAACTTGCTCAGAACGTGACTGAATCACAGACCCACCAAGCTTACCTGCAACAACAGCAACGGAACATGCCGGTAACATACCTGAGCACTTCAGATTAAAAAAAGAATTAATGGAATTTTTTTCTATACATACAATCTATGGATGTATGTAGTGAGTGGGGTAAAGAAACAGATAATTTCAGAGGGCAAAACAAACTACATCAATAATATATCATACATTATAGAACAATATTTATGCAGTCACATAATACATTATTGAAGGAAAGACAAAAGGGAGGATAGAAGTGATGGGAAGATGAGAAAGAAGAATAAGCAAATACTGGATGACCTTAAGGAAATAAGAGCATACTAGATCGCACTCTGTGGCGACTCACTTTGGAAGAGGCTATGAGTCTGTCACAAGACAGACTACGTAATGAATGAATGAATGAATGAATGAATGAACCTAACACCTGAAAGGGTGTGCAAGGCAGTGGACATGCCCTATTCTAAACTACTATCCCAGGGTTTGGCTGAGAGAATGGAGGAAAACCATGATAGCTGGTCTGCAGGCTGAGATTTGCGCTGAGGATCCCCCAAATCGGCCCAAGAATGTTAACCACCACACTATGATGTTTTATGTACACTGATATTCCTGTATCATTAGCAGCCAACATCTCATAATATGAAGCAGCATCATTAAAACTGATGTTCTCGTACCTTTCTCAAGCAGATCATCACCTTTGTAATCGACCCTGATGTAGGTCGACATTGTCACCTCAAATACCTTATTAGGGTCAGCAGGGATGGATGCCACCTCCCTGCGCCTGCGACCATATCCCGTCTGTCCATTGCTGCACTCTACCTGCACAAATATCGCACATTTTCAGTTTAACCCTTTAAATATGAAAAAATGAGGTACAGTAGAACATCAGTTATCTGGGTTAATGAAGGGAAGAAGACATACAAATAACTGAAGGAACAAACTACAATAAATTTTGTTTGCTGTATTCACAAAACATAACAATTTACTTCGCATTCCCTTTCATGTAACTAAAATTCATTTTGAGAAGTACACAGTTTTGAACTGTCATTTGTTCTGTCAACTGTTCACACTCCTCGTGGCAAAACACAGTTGCCTATCAACAGTAACGTCACTGTTCACACCCTGTCTGACCCATGTATTCAACCACACTGTCATGCTATGGCTGCTGTGCTCACTCCTCTTTTCTGCTGGCTCTTCATTATTATCTTCCTCACTGACCCCATCTCTCTGTTGCTTTACATCACCACTGACAATGACTCTGCCTGTCGTGCTCCTAATCTGCTTCACATACATCACTTTGCAGACAGTACAGTGAAAGGTAATCTGACTACAGTACAGGCCCAGACAAGCCCTTAAGGCTCCAGGAGTTTGAGGCTCCCAGAATTTCTGGACAATGATCACATGAAGGTGGTAACATCAGCCCTACACACCAGCCGCCTTTACGGCCCACTCATTTCTGTTAGAGGCTGAGTCAACCCCAGGGTCATATTGTGGCCAGAAGGATTAGGTCCATGAAAAATTCCAGACAATACAATAAGTTACTGAAATAAGACACTAACTACATGATGCAGGTTGTTTCTTGAAAAGTGCAGCTGGTCAGAAATTGTCAGGTTTATGCATCCCAAAGATCCATTCCGATGTTCACAGAAGCACCTTAGTGAACCCAGACCTACCACTGCCCCAAAACCTACTCCACTAGAACAATGGTAAGTCACAGACACGAACAGATGCCGTAATACTAACAGCTGTTAATGAAATATGAAGATGATGGTGCTTGGTGCTCTCCTGAGGAACTTACCCCTCTGCACTTGTCCAGGCACACATTCACTGTGCCTTTGAACTGCACATAGGTTGACTCTGGAAACTTGAAAGCGCGGAATTTGGCTGACAGGAAATCTCCATCAACAGTGTTGAAGTTTTCAAACAAGTATGGATCCACTGAACACCTGCGACAGTATTACACATATTTAAAAGACATGCCAGCGTAAACCTACCAAGAAAATGAGAAGTCACCTGCCAAGACATATGACATTCCACATATAGCAATCTACTTGTTGCAATATTACAACACTGCATGTATTTTAGCAGAGTTTAGTCTCCACATGTTTCAGCCCCTGCAGTTTGTGATATCCCAACTTCCCTGTTGTAAATGACTGTGCATGTGTTAACTTTCACCACTGGATGATTAAAATAAGCATGTATAATCTGAGGAAGGAAGACATGAGGCATAAATTCAGGAGGAAAAAAACACATGCTGGAACCATAATTTAGTAACTTCTGCACTTTTAATCAAATTCTGTAGGCTGCTCCCATCATATCCACAGAGTGGGGCTATATAGTTTACATTACACTATCTTACTAATTCAGTTTGGTGCAACAGTCCTTATGGTTTCAAAACAAAGGAAAATTTCTCAAACATACACATTCCATTCATAGTCACCAGTTTCCAGGGCCACAATGAAGACCATGATGTGAATCCCTTTCATGATCTTATGAATTGCTCTGCATAAATCCTGGTCTGTCCTGGTTGCTACACGTTCCCAAACTGATCATTTGAAAATGGTTTAAAGTTTTCAAAAAATTGTATTTGTGTCATTTTCTTAAGTCTGGAGCCCCAGGTTCACCAGTGAAAAACCCCCTCTTGTACCCATACTTTCATTTATCAAATTGTCATCAACACCACCCTGCAACAACTGTCCACTAATGTGTCAATTCACAAAGTGTTACCCATACATCCCTGTTGTATGGGGATGGAAATTGGGCTTTAACATAGGAGTAACTGCCCACCTGGACTGTTTGCATGCACGATTAGAACAGCACAACACACAACCAGTGAAGTTTCAATTGCACATGGCTTAGCAATTAGACTTTGTGGCATGTTCAAAAAATTGTGAAAAGTGACTATTAGGTTTGTCAAGTCTGTCTGTCCATCTGTCCACATGGAACAACTTGGCTCCTACTGGACAGATTTTCATAAAGTTTGATATTTGAGTATTCTTCGAAAATCTGACAAAACAACAGGTACTTTACATGAAGACCTATGTGCCTTTATGAGAATATCTCTTTGAATTCTTCTTAGAATGAGAATGTTTCAGACAAAAGTTTCAGAGAAAATCAAAACACATTTTACGTTCCATAACTTTTTCCTGAAAGCCATGCTGTTTATGACATAATATGTAAAAATATGGTACAGCCAGACAAAATACACTGGCACATGCACATTGTATGCTGGATAACTAACGCTACGGACACATTCTCAGAATGTGTAATACTTATAGCTTTCCCACGGCAATGATGGTTTTGCAAACAGGTCTCAACAGTACATTTATACTCGTATGTACATTGCCTGTCTTATTTACAACTGCCCTCATGCATATGGCAGGTGATGATATTTGTATATTTGACTATTCTACTCATCCAACGAAGATAACATGTATGTCATGAGGATGGTGTCCCTGTGCTAGGACCAGTCACCCACTGAAAATTATTTTCGTCTGTTTCAGACAATGATGTGTCCGTGTTAAAACTGCCACTGTGTCACTCACCCGTTAAAGATGATTGTCTCCTCCTGCAGCTTGGTGTCTGTCACTTGCATGTAGCTGACCAATAGCCCGTAGACTGGGGCACTCTTCTTGTCCAAGAATATTTCCATCTGCAGTGGGGTACCTGGGTTCACATTAAGCTCGCCAGTTACCAGCTGCCCTCCTTGGCGCACCCCAACTCCCAGCAGCGGCTCTGGGGCAGACCCATTGACCTCATGCAGGTCCAACTCCCTGAAACTAGTATCCCAGATCTTAGTTGTACATTGTGTAAAGTATGGTGATACACCTTCCTTACATAGTTCACACATTAGCCCCCATTAATGTATTGGCACTTATAAGCAAAAGAGGTAGCACTGTTTCCAGGTATGGTCTGGCCTTGTAAACATTGCATGTGTCAAGGCCCATTATGTATCTTCCAATTATGCACTTGTACAGTACAATGCCATCTCTGTTTCCAGTGCATCTTTACATATACAGTGATGCATGTGACAGGGGTGAGATGGTAGAAAGGTACAACCATGGAAATTAACCTGTCAAAATGTAAATACACAGTAGGAAACCACAGTGAACATGGCCCTCAAGGCAGGACAATTTGAACCCTTCAAAAAAAAAAAAGGCTGTTCTATATCAGCAAAAGAATTTGGAGAATATTGTGAAATAAAAAATTATGTACAATGAAAAAACAGTGATACTGGTAATGACAACAGCTGGATCGGAGGCTGTTTCACTAATAAATCAGAAATGTCTACCCAGTTACGAAGGACTTTAATATGCCATGAGGTATAAAGTCACACTCTGAACACATTGGAATAAGCACTGACACAGGAAAGAGTTAAGTAACAAAGTGCAAGAGGCCACAGAGTCCGTCCCAGAGTCTGAAGAACGGACAATGTCTGAATGAGGATCACCCTCGGAAAAAGAAAAAGTACTAGACAGCTTAATCACAAGGTTCAGGTCACTGCCCACACAAAACAGTCTGAGGCATGAAGGAAACCTCACATTTGAGTGAGCTATCAAAATATTGTCAAGCACGAAACAAACTGCAAGACTGAAAGGAAAGCAGTTTAAAAGTCTAAAGCATGAAACCAAGATCATGAACACAGGAGGTAAAGGTCACTGACACTGCAACAGTATGGGAACTCCAAGGTCTGAACAATCTTCCAGGAGTGTATCCGAGTGGCCCACAAAGATGTTACAGTCATCAGCCCCAGCCACAGCAGGAGATGTGGAGATGTGGTCTCAACATAGGTTATGATCATCCACACAGGAACAAACAAGACTGCCAGAGACTGTCACATTCCATAGCCCAAATAAGAATCCAGTTGTAGCATAGCAGTTCTATGTTTGTAACAGGAAGGGACTCACAACATACCACTGCAATCTGTGAACAATTGTACCAACACTGGGTTTCTCCATGAACTTGGTGCACTTGCTTACACAGCACAAGAAGTGCCAGTGCATGTCACAACAGAAGACATTATTATTTATGCGCATGTAATGAAAGTGTGTCATAAATGAGGTTCGTCAATCTACAAGTCTTACAGCAAAGTGTCAACTAGTATCGACAGGTCCAAATTCTATGTGTCACGAAATAAAATGCGCAGAATCTGTGAGCCAAGTGATGATCATTAAATGCAAGCAGCAGAAGTTTTTTTTGTGTGAATGAGGTGAGTCTGTCAGGCATCTAAGAGCGTTACGGTAACACTTGAGACAGTGTAAAAATGTCAGCGCTGCAAGAGTGAAGAAACAGCTGCATAACACTGTGAGTCAAGTGATGAAGTGCCCAAGAGTGATAAGCCATGTGTCAAGAAGGAAGAAGACCAGAAGCTGTACCATCAAAATGGCAGTGTCCACAGTCCAAGAACCCTACACAAAGTTGTTTGGTCTGGCACTTCACATGAAGCCCAAATGTAATTTTCTCAATAACAATAAACATAACACGAACTGTCGATTTCATTGACATCTGTAAGTTTCATTTTGTATACTTCTATATGGAGGATATTTAACAAAGAAAATTACTTCTGGCTCTGTACTTTATGGTATCTGTTACAGTAGCTGTAGTGTGTGGTTAGCTTTGAAACTGTGGGACTGTAACTGCACTAACTAACTCCATGGAGCAGAAGCCTTCTTGAGAAGCTGACAGTTTCTCAGCTAGTCAAGAAATTCCCCGCATTTTATGGAACCCGGAGGTTCATTACCGCATTCACAAGAGCCTGCCACCTGTCCCTATCCTGAGCCAGCTCAATCCAGTCCATACTCCCCTACCCCACTTCTTGAATATCCATTTTAATATTATTTTCATATTATTTAATATTATGGTATGATCAATGAGGTAAAGAACGGATTTGTGATGCATGCAATACAATTGAGCTTTCCATTCCCACTCTTTTTGAAGTGAGGTGCTATACGTTGGTTCATTGGAACAGAGCAATGAGGGAAACAAGAAAAACTGCCTCAGAATATTGTGACAGGAATCAGAACATTGAATTTTTCATATTCTTCTGAGAACCTCACCAAAAATACCGTCTATAAACTGGTCTTACTTGTTTTTCATTTCCCAGAAATAAATGTGTGAACACTGAAATGTGAGAAAGATGGGGAAGTATAAATTTTATAATCTACGAACAGAACCGAGGAACTCATAAAATTAATCTGAGACAAAATTTATACTTTTTTCCAAATGTCATCATTTTCTCAATTTTAATAACACAACTAACTCTGTTAAGCACAGTCCTTATTAAACTGCAAGTATGTGACCATATCATTGCATATGTCAGCAGCCCATAAATCTTCCAAGAATCTGGGATGCACCTCCAAATTCCAGGTGCCAGAAGGGTGAAAAAAAAGCAACTTCCATACCAAGGATCCACAACTGTGGAGGGACCTGTGAGTGTTGCTGTTCTCTGGCATTTTCTGTTGGGTGCATCTGAATTGATACTTATTTTTGTATGCAAGGAAAAAAACTTCAGTAATTATAGTGAAAGTATTTAGCAGCACGATACAAAATTTAGTCACAGTCACCTGGGTGACCAGGCACTCAGGATTTGTGCACTCCTTACAGATGTGAAATTACAGATGCTGTTCAAACTGTTTGATTATGGTACTTACTCAGGTTCCTGAAAACCTGCAGGCAGTACATTTCGTCTTTCCCGGTGTTGATTTGTGACACATTTGACAAGAATGACTTGTTTGGGCAGGTTCAAGTCCTCTACCACCACACGGTGGTAATAAACAGACTGGCCCTATAGCACAATACATTTTTAATTAGTAGAGACATAACACAGGAGCACAAGGCAAAATACTGAATAAGCATTCTCAGCACATGCAACCACATACAAGGTTGTTTCAGGAAAATCCAAAACTTCATGGGTATGATAATTGCTTATCAGTAAAACAAAGGTCTACTGATATGGGTCGAATTTGAAACGTTTAACCAGTCACGTACATTTACAAGTAAAATACAGATGTGAAAAAAAGCTGCAATTTTTAATGAAAATTTTGAAGTAAAGGGGACAGAGGTAGATCTAGAGATCCATGATACTGATTGGCCACAATCTTTGCAACCTTCCTATATAATCTGCCAAATTCTTCCTCCAAAAGACTTAACAGTCTACCCTGAACCTCATAAATCACCCTTAAGCTGCAGACAGCACTTTCCTCCAAAACATTGATATGTACGCGTTTTACATGATACATGATGTCAAAACCCAAAACACTGTCATTTAAGCAACACCCACTGTGAAAGCCTACAAACCAAGACTATGGCACATTAATATGTTTTTTTACAGACAGTTTAATATTGTCATTTCATAAGTCCTTCATGCTAATCAGGAAGGTGTGCTGCAGCTGTGTAAGAACACAACTAATCTGTTAGAAACTATAATAAGGGGGAAGAAAGCGCCTGCTGATTTAAGACTAATGCTTTTCTAATGAAAAAAATATTAAAAAGGAAATACATAAGATATCTACAAAACTGTGGCATTTTTCTGCTCAGCCTTATTTCTTAAACTGATGATGTCTTTACTGAGAGTTTAGAAGCAACAAAACGAAAACTCACAAGCCGTGATTAAACTGCACATTCTGAAAAAATCTTACAATGGATCTCAGAAGCAACAGCAATGTTTCAGTGAGTTTTAACTACAGCTGAAGAACCTCTGAATACACAAACATACCAAATGACACTGTCAAGTAGGACACTCCATCCATCCATATGTATAGCACTAAACCCCTTCTGGGTCCTGCCCTCCCTAAAAGGGTGCCTCCATTCCTCTCTAACCCCAGCTTGTCTCCGCCATCCTCCTATTCCTAGGATCCATAATGCATCCCTCCACTCAATGTCCTCCCATTTGTTCTACGTTTTCCTGCTGATCTTTTGGTGTGGAATTTCCCCAAACAAACTTTTTTTTGGATAGTTTCTTCTTCCATTCGTATGATGTGATATGCCCATCCTAGTCTTATAATTTTAATATCACCCATGATATTTAGATCTTTGCAAAGACAATTAATTTTGCTATCCCATCTAGGGTGCCAGTACCCTTTTTCTTGTACCGGGCCACATACAAGTAGGAAATTCACCTGCATCGTAGTTTGTATGTCCTGGGCTCAAGACACTATCCTGACAAGTCTTTCTTGATTTTCCTCAGACCTTCCAAGCAAATCAAGACATGACCACGTCACTCCACATCCTTTCCAATTTATTCACTAATCATCCTACGACTTCATGCTACAAGGTTAGACCTACTGACAGCACTGTAAATGAGTGAAACACTTAAACACATTCCTTACAGGAACAGGGAGCGTACCGTCAGCCAGTTGTGTATCCTAGTGACACCACATTGGAACACATCCTTGAGCGAGAGCCGGAACGTTGCCTTGTTTAGCTCCAGTTCTGGGTGACAGGCTTTGTCTACAACAGACAGTTTTGGCAGTCAGTCACACAAGTTTCTAACTTAGGCAACACTGCAATAACCACTGTAACCATGCAGTCTTATTTAACCGAATACTGGTATGCAGGGTGATTGCAAAGTGAATGCGAAACACAATGACTGGCTAGCGCTACATGAATATGCTCAACAATTTCCTCTCGTCCACTGCTTCTCAGTGGCACAGTTAAGAACTGCACTGCATGCAATATTCATCCCTGCCATGTTGCTCATTCTGTTCATGTGTGGCTTCACAAACATTTATCTGGTCAATGGATTGGGTATCAAGAGCCAACAGAATGGCTCCCTCCTGGCCAAACTTGGTCTTCCAATCAAAACCAAGAACACTTGATGAACTGAAATTCAAAGTGCAGGGCTGCTAAACACATGACTATGAGGGTTGTATGAAGGATCAAGCGTGGTTGATGTGCATGGGACACTACAGTGCCCACCCTACGTCTGTTCTATTCTGTTCTATTGCACTCTAATGAAATGAAATAACAAATATGAAATATTCTTCCAAAGTTCCCCTTGACTTCTTGAAGAACAGTGCTGTTTGTCATTCAGGTTGCAGAAGTGTTTGCAAAATGCTGGGGCTTATGTTGAAATCTCACACTAAATGGCAGTGTATGGGCTTTAAAGTGGTGCACTAATTGTAGCAATACAGCTTCATGATTAGCCATTTCACATCATGTATTTTCTTTCCAATCACCCTGCACACACGCGACTACACAGACAAATAAAAGCACGTGAATGTATGTAAAATATTCTATACGTTTCATCTATCTTGTGTTAGACAATTTTTATTGAGGATTTTAGTTGTTCAACTATGTACATGTGTTCTTAAATTTTTCATCATCACAGTTCTAAAAACAGGTCACATTTCAAATTCAGGTAAAATCACTAATTACAAGGAAATTTTTGATGCCTCCTTACTGCAATGGCATTAAATCCATGACATTTACTTCAGTTTTACACTCTATTACCCATCACTGCTTCTTCAAGGGCTATGCCATGTTTCAGGGAGTTAGTTGCCAGCCTCTCACCACAGAGGCCCACGTTCAGTCCTTGGTCAGTCCACTTGGGATTTGTGATGGACAAAGTGGCACTGGTGCAGGTTTGTCACTCAGTACTTTGGTTTTTCCCTGTCAGTCTGATTCCACCAAATGATCCACACTCATTCATCTGTCATGGAAGCTATGTAATGTTAGCAACTAACAGCATCATTAAATCATGGGCTTAAAAAATTCTTCTTCAGACCCTTCAGTGGAAGGCTTCTAAATAATTTCTCTGGAATTACCTGCTTAAACTTCAGTAAAATGAATACTGTAATGTAAAACTGTTTACTTCTTTAGACATAAATGCCCATTACCAAGCTTGCCTCCATGTCAATATAACTCTTTCAACAGTGTATACTCTATGTAGCATAATCCAGGAATTCTTTTACTATCTTTTCGTGCATTCTTTAAATAAAGTGCAGACAGTCTAAGCATTATGGAAAAGTCGTGTTTGTTTTTCCATCTGAATGTTTCATTTTTCAGATCACTTATTAATGGCTTCAATGAAATTTTACACTAAATGTACACATGTTTAACAAATTGCATTTAAATCCCATGTCCTTTCACTATATTCCACTTTACATGAATCTCAAATAAACCTTAAAGCTTTTCTCAGAAAGTGGTTATTGTATACAAGATGGGTAGCATAAATAAATAAGGAAGTGTAATATTTCTAACCCTTTTGATACCTATGGTAACAAAATTTACGACTCCTTGCACCGTCAGCTCTCTGCTGTTAATTCTTTGTAATGGCAGTAACTCTGTATGTGCACTAATTTGAGCAGCAAGGCCACAGAAGAATGCTAAGTCACAAAGGAACTAGGTATTTTAAATCTGAAAGCTTCAACACGTTCTTAGCTGTCCTTGATGCAACGTCATGTATCTCGATTTTGCACTGATCTGTCTCACTAAAATTCCAGTTCCGGTATGTGTGAAGGCTACGATGACAAGCGGCTTATTCTACATAACACACGGGTGTTCGGTCAACCACATTACGTCTTGCATTTGTTTCGATAGCGAAGAATTTCATTTCACCTCTTCCAATTCAAAGTAAGGAAAGAATTACTGCAGGCAGACTAAACTATCTTGGAAACTTTGATTGTATAACCAACAGAAGCTGTCACTTTTTTCTTAAAACTACCCTTGCAAGTTTGATCAGCTAATGACCACGTTTAGAGCCCAGAATGCAATGCTAATCCAAAGTGTTCTTCGTGGCCAAGCAGTGAATTTTATTCACACATTCTCAGAAGAACTACCACTACAATATTTAATGAGTCAGGAAACATGTGTCGTAACGAACATCTATTCTTACACCGCCATCATAAAACACGAAACACGCATTAACGCCTTACCATCACCTTCCCCTTAGCGACTACTTACCGGGATAATGCTTCAATTGTTCCAAGTAGATGTCACTGGTGCTCTCCGTCCTCCCTAACTCCACCAGCATTGTGTCGTCCGAACATTTTACTTTGTAGTGAACTGCAACGCAAGAAACAAAGTATTACTACTCCCCATAACCAAAGTGCCATACGCTGCTGCAAGTGAAATTTCCGTCCCATTGAAAGACTGCATCAGCATGACGAAGGAAGCGTAAGAAAACAAGTATGTTGCGATCAAGAGGAGAAGCAATAGTATCAGTTTGAAATGTTACGCGGTCACGTCCACACTGTCACGTTACGGTGTAACGCTATAAGTGTGGACGCGGCTTAATGTAGCAAGGAGACGCTGTGGCTTCATTTATGGTACTACCCTGTTTTTGCCTGAATAGAAAGAGGCAAACCACGAGTACCAGTCTCGATACCCTGTCTCTGAGACGAAATTTGAATCCGTGACTCGAACTCGGAACCTCTTGCGCAGCCACCACATTCGGCCGCAAAATTTGCCATTTCCCACCAAAGAATCTGTTCTTTGGTAGCGTGTGGTATTTTCACAGTTTTGGGCACAGCGCACGCTTAAAGGTAAAGGTAAGGTTGTCTCTGTACCCCCCATGAAGGCATAGGTGCGGGAGGGAAGATGGAGCCCCACTTATTCTTAACCTGTCGCCAGATGGAGATGAATGGTCAGCATCACGCCCCGGCCGGTTTAGTCCAGTGTAAAGGACAAGTGAACAGGTGGCTGGCACCCATCACACTTACTTCAGCAGCGCCAACGAGAATGTATGACAAAAGCAGGTTATGCGTTGCATACTTCTGACGTCAGAATTATAATTCGTAGCCTTGTAAGCCAGCAGTGAAATGAAATCAAAAGTTTTTTCCTACACTCTACTCGCCATTACGCGTGTCCGAATTTATACATATCTGAACTCGATCCACATGTATTAAAGCATGACGTTGAGGCGATCTCTATTGCTTCCCTGCAGGTATCGAAGTGTCATCAATGACAAACCTAGTTACGATTTTTAGCCGGAGTGACGCCATTGTTGGCCATGTGCGATTAGCTACGATCTCACTTCTTGCGTTCAGAACAGTCGACCCAGATGCAACGGTAACTAGCCGTACTGTGACCAATGTAATCCCAGTGCCCCTTTTGGGTTTAAATGACACGTGACAACACTTTAACGAATAACAGAGGTTATGTATGTATGTATGTATGTATGTATGTATGTATTACGTACGTATGTATGTATGTATGTATGTACGTACGTACGTATGTACGTATGTATGTATGACGTTTCGCGTT
>BLKM01000452.1:39399-107733 GCA_013340265.1 Coptotermes formosanus
CATGAGACCTCTTCCGATCTGCGACCAGTCAGAGGTCTCATGTGGTGGTGGTTGTGGTGGTGGTGGTGGTGGTAGTGGTGGTGGTGGTGGTGGTGGTGGTGGTGGTGGTGGTGGTTGTGGTGGTGGTGGTGGTGGTAGTGGTGGTGGTGGTGGTGGTGGTGGTGGTGGTGGTGGTGGTTGTGGTGGTGGTGGTGGTTGGTGGTATGGCCGTCTCCGACGGCAGAGCCCAAAAGGAGGAAAAATGGGTGGCAAAATGAATATTTTAATGAAAAATGCTCCATTTTCTGCGCTTAACAAATTTTGACTTATCCAGCCAAATAAAAGGAAATTAGGAGTACAGAGACTTTAACTTGTGGTTTCTGTAAGTCCTGATGATGGCTCCTGGTTGCCTGAACATGTTTTAATAAACTGAAGTGTTGGTTGTGATTGACTGATCAACAAATAAATAAATATATATATATATATACACACTTCTGTATCTGCACACCAACTGGGATGTTTAACCCTATAAAGACGAAGGGTATCTGCTTTATATAAGGACTCAGTGCGTACCGGGCTGTAAACACTCTCCGCTTCGGTTATAAAAACCAGTCTCTTAACGTTTTACAAGGCAAAAGTTGCTGTTTGTTCTGAGATCCGTACAAAACACATAAACGCAATGTGAGCACCACGTAGAATTTTTTCTTGTTAAACCTGGTCGTATGTAAAGTTACCGCTAGGCTTTGAAAGGTTAATATTAAAAGGAAATCCAATAAATGTGACTTTTTAAAGTCCATACTCTCTATTAGAAGCGGCCATTGTGATTACTGGCTCGGGCGTCAAAAAACGTACCTACACCCAGGGCTGTGGAGTCAGTACACAAAAGCTCCGTCTCCGGCTCCGACTCCAACTCCTGCATTTTTAAAACTTCCGACTCCGACTTCGACTCCTCGATTTTTAAAACTCCGACTCCGACTCCTCGATTTTTAAAACTCCGACTCCGAATCCTCGATTTTTAAAACTCCGACTCCGACTCCTTCATATGTATTAATAATGGTAAACCTATAAAACGTTTCATCACCACCATGTGAATCATCGGGGCTACTTTTTTGACTTATAACCTATATTTAAGTATAAGTCTAATGGTTATTGTAGCTATCAGGACTCTCGAGTTGGGGTATCTAGTTAAGATTTTAGACGGAGGTCGGAGTCGGAGTCGGTACATTTTTACCGACTCCGACTCCGACTCTGACTCCACCTAAAATTCCTTCCGACTCCGACTCCATAGCTTTGCCTACACCACCAACTGGTAGTACCTATATACCTATACACCTACATTCACGACGTCATATCCCGGCAACCTATATCTTATCAACACAGGTGTCAGAGCTTTAAATCTCACAACAAACTTTATATTTAGAATTGCGTTGCTGTAATTTTAGTATTTAATATTTTACATATGCATTGGTTCACAAACTTTTGTAACAGTTCAGTGTATTTATTCTTCTTAACGCACCCCCCTGAGGACAGCCACATGAGTGGCCGAAACATGTAGGAGGTATTACTGCGTTTATAATACATTTTCATAAACTTGTGTGCATTTATTGGTTTTAATTACCATATATAACTGCTCAGTGCACGATTATGGATCATTTAAAACTATTTAGACTCTTAACGAAGCCCTTTTAACATAACCTTACATTCCTGACAAAGTCCCCTAACCAACATCTTTACACAAGGATATTCGAACCAAAGTTTTAAACGCATGTTGTTTTTCCCCTTACGAACAGTGAGAACTTTATTACTTTGCGTCAAGATGGGATCAAAGTAACCAAGCGAAACAACAGCAAATAAGATCAGAAGCCTACCATTTTGGTATGCATCTTTATTTGCCTCTCCAAATGCAGTTGAAAGCATAGAAACGATGTTAGTTTGCCTGTATGCCTGTACTTACAGCCAGGCGCGCACCCAGAATTTTTTCTTCGGGGGGGGCTGAACCTGAGGCTACATATAATTTGTGTTTGATTTAAAAATTACGTTACAAAAATCATGGGGTATCTATAACATAACACTGTCTGAAACTGCATTTGTATACGTACGAATATAACTACGTGCTCCAGGACTCAATCACAGTGTCCTGTCTTCTTGATTTTTCAGTTTTATTAATTTATTTTTCAAAATTCGAATGTACTAATCATCAGCTGATTTATGTGGCGGATTTCGGCTGAAGGTTAAATCACGTAAAATATTTTGTATCATAATATCTACAAAATCTGTTTTTTAAATTTCAGTTTTGCGGGCTTTGGGGGGCAGCAGCCCGGCAGCCCCTCCTGGGTGCGCCCTTGCTAACAGCTGTCAGCATTAGATCATGTTCCTCTGTGATCACGTGGCAACATGAGAAGGATTCCACGGAAAATCTGCAGACGAGTGGAAGAGGAGATTCACTTGTTACGGCACCATTACAGTTACTACTACTACTACTACTACTACTACTACTACTACTACTACGGCAATCTGCCCGTTTCATGGCCATGCCCTCCCCGATCTTCTAACCCACCATTCTCTGCTCCTTTCTGCCAATTTCCAATCAGGTATCTGGAGCACTACTACAGTATCCATCCAAACCGTGGCCTCCAATCTACTTCTAGGCTTTCCCACGGACCTTTTTTCTCTGAAACACCCGTCCATTACTTTGCAGGAGGTAAAATAATCGCCCATTCTTATTACTTGGCCAGCACACTGTGCCAAAGCTGCCTGGTAACACGGATGATCTCTTATAATTTGGTATTTTCTGTGCCCGAGACAAGTGCCCGGTTCGCCCAGTCCCTCAGAACCGTGCCTGAAGAGAGCGTGGATAACAGTCGAACATTTACCCAGCTTTTAACGCCCACAAATCCGGAGAAAGATGGCGCTCATTTCTTAACGATCAGTATTCGCACCACAAAGCACTAATGCACGACCTCCTAACCACAAATGAACAAACACCGCAAATGTAGTTGCTATTGTCGCCGCAGGGAGCCACTGGTCGGGTCAGTCACAGCACTGACAATTTCCAGCATTCGCCTGTCGAGATGCACGGTACGAACAGCTTGTCTCACGATATGTTATAAGTCAGCAGTTCGTCTGACATTAAATGTACTAATTTATGACAATTCTGCGACAATTTGGCAAAAAATAACACACCGAAATCTTGCTTCCACAACTAAACAGTTCGAAACATGAAGTAGTTAAGAAACAGAAGTGGAGATTTGGGCTATAGAAGTATACGGTGGGAACATGCTGAAAGGGAAAAGGAAATGACATCTGTAACACCTTTTAGTTCCGCCTCACGAATGAAGAATAAATGGTAGAAGAAGAACAAAAATATAAATTTGATGGTAAAGGTAAATTTGTCTCTCTCCACGCCGTGAAGGCATATAGGGGGAGCAGTTGGTTAGCTCCACTCATTCTTTACCTCGGCACTAAATAGAGGTGAACGTTTAATGGGAACTGAAGAGGTTAATGATGATTATAATTCATTTCTTTCTTTCTTTCTTTCTTTCTTTCTTTCTTTCTTTCTTTCTTTCTTTCTTTCTTTCTGTTAAAACATTAACACAGGAGAGGTTAATAGAATATAGAGGTATAAAAATATTTAAGGTAACATATTTGTCAACATATAAACTATATTACAGGAGTTTTTTGTATAATTTAAGCACACTATGTTATCTATAAAAATAGATGTACCATATGTCAGCTACAGCCATTTTCTCAACAGGAGGACGTGCAAATTTTGTAAGTAGTAAGAAGTAATTTACGTATCAAACGACCTACAATTAAAAAAGTCACTATAAAAACAAGTCAATATTAGTACTACATTCTACTAATTAATAAGACATATACTCATCTACGAATTAGAAACTCTGTTGCAAAAAAATCGCAATTAGCTGTTGAAATAGTATTTTCTCAGTTTTCTCACTTGACTTGAAATTTATTGTTTAATTTTATCGCTGTGTTCACAATTTTTTTAATATTAGTTCTACAAAATTGAATATGGACATCTGAAATTCGGTGTGTATTTTAGCAGTGGATTTCTCTATTTTTTCAAAAATTTCTCCATTTATTTTACATAACATAATTTTCCTTACACACATGCCAGAAAATGAAGATATGTTTAGAGACTTAAAAATGTTCCCCACAGGAAGCAGATCTCTCTACATTACTAATTAATCGTATAAATATTTTGCAACGTAAAAATACTTTCGCTTTCAATGTCGCCACCACGAAAATTAACCCATTAACTCAATGGGAATGACAATGTGCAAAATAAAACCCTTTGTTCTATATGGACTCGTTACATCCTTAAGAGACTGTGCTGCATGTTAATTTTTACTGAGTTTTGAACTTAAATATTTTATACTAACTGCTTATCATATTTCACATTTTCATCAATATGTACTTTCAGAAATTCTGTTCCCGTTTTAGATGTATGATTTAATTTGTGATGTGTCCTTGAAAATACATTAAAAAGCAAGACACTTACGCCTAATCAGGTGTAAGATTTTCAGGTATATTTTATTTTAATATTTTGTACTATTGTACAGAACTTAAATGAAAGGCGAGAGTTATGTTAGACGAAAGGGCATCAAGTTTGTGTCACAATATGAATACCCATGACACCTCTATCGATGAAGTTAGACCCTAGTCATGTGACAAATTATGGCGTTTTCGCTTGCTGTATCTGAACCGTCACCATTTCAGTCGTGTGTGTGTTTGCTGTACAGGATACCTTGAAAATGCGTGGAAATATAAATGGGTATACTTGTACTTCTAAATGTATTTGTATAATTGTTAGCTTCTCAAGAAGGCCTCTGCTCCGTGGAGTTAGTTAGTTAGTTGTAGGCCTATTGGCTATATAGCTACTAAAACTCATGCAATATGCTACGCGGTGCTGCTATCTAGAGGTAACCTACAAAATTTTCGTCACAGATAAGCTCGGTAGCACCGACTGAAGAATAGCTTTCACAGCTTTTTTTGGTTCCAACTTCTGCTCCTATTAGTAACTAATATCAACATTGATGTGACTGCGTTTATTCACAAATATGTAACTCACGTGGGTGTAAGCAGTGACTCTGTAATTACTACGTTTAAATTAATAGAAAATTTATTTCTGTTTAACTAATTTTGGTTTGACGAATAACTTGGAAGAAAAACATTTTTCTTGAAAGGGTGAATTAGTGTACCGTAACGAAAATAAAGTCACCGTTCCCTTGTTGATTCGTACAAGTTCATTATCGCCAGTCTACGTAAATCTGGTATCAAGATTAAGAGACGAAAATAACGGAAACACGAGCGTTCCAGACGAACCAGGAGTGTCTGAAGCGATATTCGAACCGAAGTCTGTAAAAAGTTCATACAGTAGGTGAACGACCCCCACGGCGTAGACAGGATAGTGCCAGATGTAGAGCGACTATGGGCAATGTAGATCCCTAATTCACCATCCTTTCCTTTGCGAACAACATTTATTTCACGCAAGTGCGCACCCAGAATTTTTTACTGGAGGAGGGAGGGGCGGGGGCGAGGGGGCCAGACCGTGAGGGTATATATAATTTATATTTGGTTTTAAAAATTATGTTGTAAAAATCATGTTGTAAGTACAACATAACACTGTCTGCAGCAGCATTTATGTACACATGAATATAACTACATTTTCCATGACTCAATCACAGTGTCCTATCCTCTCTTTTTTTTTTAATTTTATTAATTTATTTTCAAAATTGTGATGTACTAGTCATCAGCCGATTTCAGTGGCTGATATCGGCTGAAGGATAAATCACGTAAAACTTTTGATATCATAATATCTACAAAGCCTATGTTTTTTAAATTTCTGTTTTGGGGAGCTTGGGGGGAGCTACAGCCCGGCAGGCCCCCTTCCTTCGATGCCCCCCTGATTTTACGACAGAAATATCAGTGGAATATTTCGGTTTGACGCGTTTTTCGTCGTTCTACGCAGTCTTCTTGGATCGCATTTAGCCTTTTAAAGCCTAGCGGTAACTTTACATACAAGCAGGTTTAACATTAAAAAATTGTACGTGGTGCCCACATTGCGTTTGTGTGTTTTGTACGGATCTCAGAACAAACAGCAACTTTTGCCATATAAAACATTAAGAGACTGGTTTTTATAACCGAAGTGGAGAGTGTTTACAGCGCGGTACGGACTGAGTCCTTATATAAAACAGATACGTTCCGACTTTAAAGGGTTAATACAGTCCATGAATGGCCCCACTTTCTAACATTACAGTCCATCTTTCGCAAGACATTCTACTGTATATTCCAATCAAGACAGATTAAGTAATTTAAAAGCCGCTTTAAACATTTCAAGCCCAGTGATTACTATATGTACCACTACGTTTAACATTCAGAAATTGTGCAATGTACCCACAAAGTACATTTCTTTGTTTGTTATGGATCCCGAACAAACAGCAGCTGTTTACCTACGCAGCATTAACTGTTTGGAATTTTTACGGAGTTTGAATGTGTTTACTGCGCGGTACGAATTTAATCTTTAAATAGAATTTAACTTCTGTTTTTAGTGTCTTTCGCAAAATTGCAAAAAGCGACTATTGGCTTCTTTATGTCTGTCTGTCTGTCTGTCTGTCCTTCCGTATGGAACAACTCGACTCCCACTTGGAGGGGTTTTCTTGAAATCTGATATTTCAGAATTTTTCGACTATCTCTCGAGATAATTCAAGTTTAATTAAAATCTGACAAGATTAACGAGCACTTTACATGAAGACCTGTGTAAATTTATGATATCTCGCTGATTTTTCTTAGAATCGGAAATATTTTAGACAAAAGTTGTAGAGAAAATCAAAACACACATTTTATTTTCAATAACCATATTCCGAAAATCGTATCTTTTATGAGAAAATATGGAAAAATATAATACAAAAGGAGAGGCCACAGATGACAATATAATACGGCGCATGCACTTGGCATGTTGGATAACCAAGGCTCTAGACACACACTAGGAATATGCAAAACTTTTTGCTTCCCCATGGCAACTATGATTAAGCGAAGGCGCCTGTATGGTATGTTACGTGTATATCGCCTGTCTTGTTATAGTTTTAATACATTGACACAGACTTTGTCATTCGTCCATAAGAAAGCGAGATAAAATTTTTCCCTATGCTTCATTAACCACAGCACCATCAGGTTCTGCGGACTGGAGGTACAAGTGTACATATTCTTAACCGCGAAAGTAGACGGAAGTTTACACCCCTGCTGCTTTACACCAGGAAAGTATCATCCTGTCCCAGTAGACAAAAATTGGGTGGGTCCCATAGTCGGTCTGGACGCTGTGCGAATAGAAACATTTCACCCCCTGCTGCGTATCGAACACCGGTTCAACGGTCTTCGAGGCCGTAACCATACTGATCGAGGCATCCTAGTCACAATCAGTTATTAATCCCCGTGAATTAACGGTCCTGTTTTTCATATAGCTTTTCGTTCGGTGTTTTGGAACTTCACATGGTACAGGTTAGAGCAAGCGCCGTAAAAATGGGGGAAAGGAAGGCTGATCGTACAAGGTAAAGCAGCCCCATTACAGGCCTGGACAGGCCCCTAGGGTTCCAGGAGGATCCCAGGTTTCAAGACAATCGGCATTTGAAGGTGGTAAGTTTGTCAGCCCTACACCCTGGCCGTCTTTACCAGCAGGAAATATTCCTGGTACAGATTTCTGCTAGATGCGTAGTTGACCTCAGGGCCACAGTATGACCGGAAGGATTAAACCCACGAAAAACGCCAATGTCACCCTCAAGAATCGACCCCCGTGACCTTCCGGTTTGTAGCGCAGTGCCTCAATCAACTGTAGTCGGCATGCAAACACACAGATATTGCTGCACTGCTACCTGTGTGACAGTGTGGAAAGAAACGTCGCCTAATATTCCGGTCGGTTACGGTGAAGTGGGTCACAACGTCATGTGACTTTGAGTATTTGCACTTAGTAACAGACATGTCCACCTACTTGGTGCCAAATATTTATTTGCCACTGTTCCGTTAAGTGAAAGTTGGGCAACTGATCACAGATCTGCACTAATGGAGCTGACTCCAACTGTAACAGTGTCATTATTGCAACAAAAGTCACGGTTTTTTCTCTTCCCCCGTGCATCCTGCCCCCTGCCCCCTTCTTTTCTGTATCCTTAACCTTATAATCACTGTAATAGTTTGCCGATACTTACATCATGGCGGCCATTTTATTCGAAATTTAAACCTAGACTTCTAACAGTGCTAACCAAAATTCTGTAGGCTACAGATCATCTCTACACAGACAAATCAGTAGGTGTGACAAAGTTTGTTACAAACAACAGTCAAAGTTTATTCAGCTAGTTACAAAACATCAGTCTTCTTTGACTTTGGTTCCGTGGTTCTGTGTCTGACTGAAGGGGTTTGAGTTCAATCTCAGTTCATACTACGCGGGATTTATGGTGGACAAGCTGGTAACGAGACAGGCTTTCTTCGAGTACTTCTGTTTTCCCCTGTCAGTACCATTACACCAATTACCCATTCTCATATATCACTCATCTACCATGGACGCTGTATGACCTTAGCGATTGAAAACATCTTTCTCCCACTGCTTTAAGTTTCAATAATAATCAATTCTGCTAAAATCAATGTTTTCATCTCTCTGTATACACGAATATGCCTTGTGGTTGAATGGGGTTTCATGGACTTCAGTCTCGCCCCAGCAAGTATCTTTCAAATTGTGTTTTGTTATATATTAGAGTATATAGTCTTCTACCAACACAATACAGTGAAAACCTGTTCATATACTTGCTGTACAAATTAATAAAAACACCTGTGTTTAAATTATTAATATCTTGTATTCTGTAACTATCGACTAATTTCTCGATCGATTAATCGGCTACGATTCGCTGCTTTCAACATTTCGCGTGTTGGTCTATTTTGAGGTTTATATAGACGTAAAACTGTTGACAAGCAAGTTATTGTACGTAGGTATAGCTTCCACTGCACGAAATTTGTTGAACAACCCATTAAATTCACTTCAAATTTGTGATCAATAAGTACATTCCTGTGAAATAAATAAGGTAAATAAATAAATGCGAAAAAATAAGTAAATAAAATAAATAACAGAGCGCTGCAGACTGAAGAATTTTGCCCCAAGTATGATATGCATTTTCTATGTTAGTGGGATGTCTGTTTGCTTAGTGTAATTCTCAAGACCTGCATATCCGTTCGTCAGGTCACTGTGTTTCCCAGCTGGAAGGCATCCTGAACTACATTTATCTCTTCAGAGTCTCTTCAAATTTAAAATGATATACAGTCGCTTTTAGCATAACTAGGGGAAACGTAACTGAGCCATAGGGGGGTTAATCTAAAATCTAATACGTGTCATGAGAAAAGAAACAGATAAAATGAAAAAAAAAACTTATTACGGGCGTCCTGTTTGCGAAATTCCTGCGTGATTTTAACAAAGAGTTAAAAATTTGAAAAGGTCATCATCATCATCATCCGTCACGTGTTAGACCTTAATTGACCTGTTTTGGCCTCGTCTAATAGTCTCATTAAAGGGTCTTCCAAGTCGTCTTCTTCCATTTGGTCTATAATTTAGCATTATTTTGGGCATCCTCTTGTTCATTCTTGTTACATGTTGTAGCCAATATTATTTTTATATACAGTTTCTCGTCAACTGGGTCTACTTCCAAATCTTCCAAAATTTCTTCACTCCTTTTGTGGTCAAAAAGTGTGTATCCCGCTCTCCTTCTGAAAATTTTCATCTCAACTGATGTCAATCTGTTTTATCCTTTTGTCTGAGGTTCCAAATTTCGCTTCCATATGCCAAAACAGGGAGGGACAGTGTATTATATACTTATTCTTGAAGATTTCTGGACCCAAGGTTGTTTAAAAAGTCTATTAAAATTCTAAAATTTTGAGAAAATTTTTCTCGATGTGTTGTTGAATGTCCTTTTCAATTTCATAGGAAATTTCACAAACCAGATAGGCCTGTTTATAATTTTTTACTTGTGAACATTTATTGTGCACTATGACTTTACATCTTACTGGGTCTTCTCTTAAAAATGATATTGTCTCACATTTTTCTGGTGTTGTTTCCATTCCAAAATCATTTGCTGTGTTTTGCAACGTAAATACTTCTATCTATAAATTATCCTCTGACTCAGTTATTATGAATTAGTCACCCGCAAAAAGAAGATTTCATTTTTGTAGTGGCTAATAAAGTAATACATTTCGCGGGTAAATATTTTTACATTTTACCACCATTTCCTTTATTTATATATCACATAATTTGGTTATGAAGGGCAAACTTCTCTAACGCCATGATTAATTATATTTTATTTTGATAATTTGTTTATCTTTACTTTTGTTTAGCTTCCAGAATATCTTTAGAAATAAGGAAATAATCCACGCCATTTTCCCGATTTTGTACACTGATACCACCCACATTTCTGCAGTGAGAGTAATGGACAGACAACATTTGAACACTGCCTTTTAAGTCGCTTTTGTACACATCACCAACAAACTCCCCGGTAAAGTACGATGCGGATGTGGTCTCTCGAAGGCAAACACTCACGCAGTCAGCGTGCAAACAGAGTAGGCCATGTATGCTATGTAGATCCAATTAGGGTAGGCCATATTTGTGTTAACAATACAAACCGTGACTTTGTGAAATTCCTTGCAGCCAATCATATTCCTTGGTACCGCTATGTAATTACTGTGAACAAATTAAAATTGCAAATAGGAATGCCATCTAAATAACAAACAAAAATATAGTGTATACCTCAAAGAAAACATGCTGCATCTTCTCTACCAAGACCAAAGGTTCAATTACGTTTAGAAATAATCACGTTTTCGTATAAGAGTCGTATTTTTTTAGTCGTAGCTGTCCTATTCAGTGTGGGTGTAGAAGGTGATTCTTACTCCTGATCACACTCACTGAAACATATACACTCGATAAGACTCTGCCGGACAAGAGATCGACCCGTTGCAGGTATCTATACATGACAACACACATTCACTAGAGACAGACATCCATGCTTGCGACGGGATTCGAAACCGCAGTCCCAGCAAGCCAGCGCCCATAGGACTACATCTGAGAAGGCACGGCCACTGGGATTGGCTTGAATATCATATAAAACACATAGCAGGCTCTGTCAACAAATTTTATAGTTATGTAACTTTTTAAGCCTAGCGGTAACTTTACATATGACCATATTGTACGCGCTGCCCACATTGCGTTTATGTGTTTTGTACGGATCTCAGAACAAACAGCAACTTTTGCCTTATAAAACATTAAGAGACTGGTTTTTATAACCGAAGTGGAGAGTGTTTACAGCACGGTACGCACTGAGTACTTGTATAAAAGAGATAGGCTTCGTCTTTAAAGGGTTAATGTCAAACTGGTGCATCACATGCGCCTAATAAACATTGTCTTTTAAAGGTTAGTCTTTCTCAGCCCTTCTATTATGGTGATTCTCTTACAAATTTTCACTAATTTTGCGGGTCTTCCCTAATATTATATAAACTTTTCAAACTCTTGGACAAAGTTCGCTGTGGCATTATAACGTTGGACTGTTTGCAATAAGAAACATACTTAAAATTTCAGACCCATTGTTAAGTCAATGTAAATCTTTGTTAAAAATAATTTTCTTAGCAGGAATTGAAATGTGAATGAAACTATAACAAGCATAAACGAAGAAACTTTGTTCTACTAAGTAGAAACTACTCAACTAGCAAACCCCTGGTTGAGAGACACTGCTTTAAAATGTCTCAAATGCACGCGCTACCAAATACTTATTCTGATTTCCAAATATAGTAGGAACTATAATGCTGAACTGGTCATTAAATCTTACAAAGTTTATTCCAAAATATGGCGTTGGTCACCTGGCACTGCGAGGTACTTGACAGTTTTGTTATGACACGGTAGGATATCAGAGTTATGTCATGACGTAATAATCACTCCTGCGGACCTCCCAGACTGTCAGAAGCATGAAGCTTACAGACAACCGCCCGCGCATGCTGAAATTATTGAATCATGGAGAAGAATAGAATTGCATACTGCCAGTTATTTTCAAGAGAGTTCACGAGAGGACCACAGCAACTTTATCACCCAATTATGGCGTTAGTGCGTTAACACACTGAACAGGAGGCACTGTACCATAAGGCACCTTGCACTGTGTAACAGTGAAAGTGAAAGGTGTGACGTCAATTCGAGGTCGCCGCTCTGATTACGGTGGGCAGGACATAAAAGTAGGATCGGCAAAGAGATCCGGGCGGTGAGGGCAGAGTGACAGCAGTTAGGGAAGTATATTGTCTCCAAATTATAAACATTACTTCCCAAATTTAGGCAGCGTTAATCTTCCTCTCTTATTTCAGTGTTGGTGTTTTCTTTTTTACATTGTACAAGGTGAGCGAAATGTCTTTGTACACCCATCTGAAGCAGAGAATAGAGTGGAAGTAACAGTGAATGTACAGTGCTTACGAAAATATTACGTGATGGAAGTTAGTCCCACGGGCAAATAAGTAAAGTCGCGAGTTTTACGTTAGGAGCTCTCCCATCTCCCAATCAGGCGCCCGCCCACGCGCCCCCGCCGGGGGCGGGGGGGCGGCCCCGGCCTGACCCTGTGGCTATATAAAATTTACTTTTGATTTTAAAAATTGTTATAAAAATCATGCTGTAAGTACAACATAACACTGTCTGCAACTGCATTTATATACATATGAATATAACTACATGTTCCGTGACTCAGTTACAGTACCCTATCTTTTTTTTTCTGAATTCTATTCATTCATTTTTCAAAATTCTAATGCACTAGCCATCAGCCGATTTCAGTGGCTGATTCCAGCTGAAGGGTAAATCGCATAAAACTTTCATATCATAGTATTTACAAAATATGTATTTTTAAATTTCGGTTTTGTGTGCCCCCCTGCTCCCACTTCCAGCAAAGTGAAGCACCCTTTTTGCACAAATTTACAGTGACTCTTTGCTCTTTCTGTAGTGGTACACACTTTACATTTCCTTCCACACACATGCACGTGACATACGCGAAAGGCACGATTTGGTCACGTCCACTATTCACAGCTAACAGATTAATTTCCTTGCCACTAATTCTAATTCCATTCAGCATCAGTTAGTATACTGATTAGATCACGGGTTGGATGATCCGTGTTCGAATCTTGGCAGGGCAAGGGGTTCATCTCTCCTCCAAAAATGCTTAGACTCACCATGACTTAACGACCCCCCCCCCTCCAACTTCATATTAAATTTATACAGGCTGTTCTTTTAGCGGGGTTAAGTGGCCGAAGTATGAGGCTAAGCACGCGCCTGAAACTGCTGTAGAGTTTAAGAATAAGTGGAGTTATACTTACACTTCCACTCCATGCCTTCATGGCGCAGACACGGATATTACCCTTTTCTAACTTTAATGTAATTATTTACGCCTTACAACTGACAAAGCTTTCTAAGTAACGCCGTGTCAATAAATTAATAGCGTGTTTCTTGCCGCATTTAAGAGCGGTGTTTATAGCTTTACACGTCATACATAAGAACGGTGCAAACTGTGACACACCCAGACACTTCTTTCGATTTCTTTAGTTTAACTCAGCAGAGGTCTTCATGGTAGAATCCGCCTCGGAGGGACGTGGAAGTGCGGTCATTAAACGGTGGATGTTCCGGTGCCCATGACATTGTCGCCCAGGTAGAAAGAGAATTTAACCCATCATCACAAACAACAGTACATTCCTACATGTCACGTGTGGTCATTCTCACAGAACCAGCAAATTTATGACTTGAGTTTTTTTATTAAGTTTTATAGCAGAGTTGTGGCAAATAAACACAGCAAGCAACTAGTTGCACGTCGTAATATAAATCGATAGTTGTAAGCACCCTGTTCGACCACAGCTGCTACCTTAACTGGACATACGGGTCGAATCACGACCCCCCAGTGGGCGCGACATGATTTTACAGTTAGCTGCCAGAGGTCAGTGAGGTGCAGCCGTTCGACGATTCAGCTGACGCATGCAAGCGCTATAGCACGTCACTATTAACAGACATGAAAACATCGACTGCCAGTCTGCTGGCTGATGGTATATTACATCTGGGCCAGCGAACCTGCAAACCGCGGTAGGAGTCAGAGGGCCGAGTTCGTCTGTGCAGCTCTGGGAATCCCACTCTTCCCCCCTTCTACAGACCTTACTTTATGACACTCTGAGTTGTTATGTAACGCTCACACTGGATGGATTTACTGTGCACTCTCTTATGTCCATTGCGTCTTGATTGAAAAATATGTAATCGGTGATAGAACCTAGGCCTATAGTTTATGATGCATGAATTTGTGTGTATTCTTTTATTTCAAAAATATTAATCGGTACTGTGTTAACTAACTAACTAACTAACTAACTAACTAACTAACTCCATGGAGCAAAGGCCTTCTTGAGAAGCTAACAGTTTCTCAGCTAGTCAAGAAATTCCCCGCATTTTATGGAACCCGGAGGTTCATTACCGCATTCACAACAGCCCGCCACCTGTCCCTATCCTGAGCCAGCTCATTCCAGTCCATGCCCCATCCCACTTCTTGAAGATCCATTTTAATATTATCCTCCCATCGACGCCTGGGTCTCTCAAGTTGTCGCCTTCCCTCAGGTTTCCCCACCAAAATCCTGTATGCACCTCTCTTTTTCCCCATACATGCTACATGCCCCTCCCATCTCATTCTTCTCGATTTGATTACCCGAATAATATTTGGTGATGAGTACAGGTCACTAAGTTCCTCGTTATGTAGTTTTCTTCACTGCCCTGCCGCCTCGTCCCTCTTAGGCCCAAATATCCTCCTCAGCACCCTATTCTCGAACACCCTCAGTCTTTGTTCCTCCCTAAGTGTGACAGACCAAGTTTCACACAGTCGGTACGATGTTAACCTCCATTAAGTATGTAGGCTGCCTCCGACGTACTGTATACAAAGATCCAGTACAATTGTACGACTTTTCTGCAAACAATTGTCTACATTTCAGCTATTTTAACGTTTTACACCATGTCAAATGTGTATAAAAGCAGCTAATTTGTTTTTATGCAGTACTGCTTTTGTTTGGTTCCCTGATTATGATCGCTTGGACATCGAAATATGTAGGAATATTCAAAGTGATATTATAACATAAATGTGTAAGTAACAACGTTGTGCATTTTGTTGACCTGAGCGTTGCTAATTGGTACTATGTGCCTTCCGCATCCGTCACTCAGAAATGCCTAGAATATTGACAACCAGCAGGAGACAGTAGATGGCGGCTTGGAAGAAACGAAAGAGGCTTCCCTCCCCCCCTTACTCCGCCGTCCCGACAAGGCAGGTGTGAAAATTGCCGCCCTCGCCCTTCTAGGATGTTAAAGCGGCCTTCTTTCGTGGATGCTAACCAGCTGTCAACATACGCCGCCTTTACATCCCGGAAGGGCAAATGCCTTAACTACACCGCGACGGAGCTATGAAATCCCGCAAGCGCGGACGTTGATTCTGCACTTCTCTGCGGTGTACGTAGCCTATTTCTGTGGGTTTCAGATCCATTGGCCGCAGTGCTTGTGTATCAATATACCTGTGCTTGCAAGTATAAATAATTCTTTAAAGAAGGTTTAATTTTCCTGGGACCTGATGCCGTGTAGATTGATAAATATTTATCGACGTTTCGAAAGAAAGTTTTACCCTTGGACTGCTAGATCGTGGAAATTGAGCTAAAGCGCCCCTCTGAAACGTCGGTGAATTTTTATCAGGTGCAAGATATTACAACATGGAGATCAAAATAGAATGAAGAACTGTATCATTTGTATGATGGGACTGACTTGGTAACAACAATTAAGATAACCAGGTTAAGATGGGCAGGACATATAGTACGAATGTAAGATAATCTACCATGCAAGAATATCACCTTGGACAAGCCGGAAGGCAGAAGGCGAGCGGGAAGGCAATACCTCAGATGCATGGATGGAGTAATGAGGGATGCAGAGAGGCTGGGAGTCAGGAATTGGAGGACAAAGGCCAGGGACAGAGACAGTTGGAGGCGTCTTCTTGAGTCGGCCAAGACCCTGCATGGGTTGTAGCGCTTGTGTGTGTGTGTGTGTGCGCGCGTACGGGCGCGCGCGCGTGCAATATATTACAGTCCAGGCACGACTGTGAGAACTTCACATCTCCAAGTTGTAGAAGCTTTTCACTGGCCCCGTTCCTCTTCCTCTCCCTGTATGATTGTGAAGTTACTGCTATGGGGACTGCTTGATGCATCTACAAATCCCTCTAATGTGTACGCAAAAGTCTATTTTGACCCACGCCAGATGATTTTAAATATCCTTACGACAGAACGTAACCTCTTCCAAATCCATCTCTCCACAGAGTGCGATCTAGTGCTTCCTCTTTCAATTTCTCTTTTTCCTTAACGTCATCCAGTAGCTGCTTACGTCTTCTTCCTCGTCCTCCCGTCACTTGTATCCTTCATCCTACATTTCCTTCAATAACGTGTTTTAGAAAGCAGTTTCTACGCAGGATGTGACCAATCCAGTTAGTCTTCATTCTTTTAAATATAAGAGCATATAAGAATGTAATATTACAATCTACTCCAGACAGCTCCATTGATTTAGGGTTTGTTATATCTTCTCCTTTATAACAAAGCGGCGAATGGTAATATCAGCTCTAGGTGAGGGAAAGAGAAAACCGCCAGAACTCTTACTGGGGGCCAAGACTCGAATACACTTCCTCTCGAGTGATAAACAGAATTGCCATTTGTAAATTTCTCTAGGAAAATTAATATTAACGTCTGCTAGACTGCGCTGTATCACTCTGCAGACAAACCACAATATGAATCTCCACCGCTGTGTAACCGTCATATCTTGCATAATCAATTCTTTAGTGTTACAGAAACATCGTTCCAGAAGGAAAAAAACCGCCATTTAGATTCATTTGCTCAGGTTAATTGGATAAATCTTCTAGTAAGTGGAAAGGCAGTGCATCCAGGTAATACCGCTTCCTGTTAATACCGCACAAGCGGTATTAACAGGAAGGGAAGGGTGTGAAACAGCGGTAGTGACTGGAAAAGAACGTCGTCAAAGAATGATTATTAAAACACTGAGCATTTAATCTTATCACAGCTTCTTAGTTGCTTTCAGAAAGCCTTTTCACATTCCTACAGACCCTATTTTTCGGAGAACTTTTGTGTCTGGACCAAGTGTTCCTGTTCTGAACGTTCATTGAAGTCTCTCGCTATCTTCCTACCTTTATGCAGTAACAACACCATTCATTATGTTCTGTTTGGTACTGATATCTCTTATAAACTCCCTGTCGTTATTAAGCGTTGTAATTTCTTTTCGATTTAATCCGAATCTGAAACATTAATTAGCCAAAGTGTCACGCCATCCTATTAAACCCATCAGGGTGTAACAAGAGCTGAACTGATTTCAGACTTCCGCTGCAGTATAGTTGAGGTCTTCGCTCTTCTGGAATGTTGTGCGACGTAAGTTACCGACGTTGCGGGACAATTTATCCGTCCCATTTTCAAGGGGCGAACAGCTAATAAAGAACTTTTTGGTCTGCTTGCCCCTTCAATATTGGACTGATACGATTCCCGAAATATCTGTTAACAACTAGCAACCTGCCCTGCGCAACATTCCAAAATAACGAAGATCTCAAAAGCTGGGCCTGCTTGTTCCAATCCCACCCCTTTTATCATAGCCTGTCATCCTATTCATCGCCGTAATTGTTCCGATCTCAGTATTCTGACAAGAGATAGCTTTCGTTTGAATAAACTAATACTTAAACCCATGAAAAGTTATCCCCAAGAATTCGTGTGCAAGCGAATTAAAATCCTGAAGGATACTGAGGGTGTTAATGTTACGTTCTTTATCCACCATAATGGGCTATCTCTTAGAAAATGTGTCTATCTAGAATTACAATCTTTAGAGCAGCATTCTCTGCTATTCATTATATCATGGCAGAAAGATCATTTGTAAACAAAGCGGGGGATAATTCGCTTCTCTCCACGCCAGGTGAATCGCAGAGAGGAACTTGCACGTGCTGCAGATTTATGCAGTTTATATATAGGAGTTCTTGCGTTATGTTAATTGAGGTATTATTTTGGATTTCCTGGAATTGGTATTGATTTATGTGAAGATATCCGACACCATTAACCCTTTAAAGACGAAGCGTATCTGTTTTATATAAGGACTCAGTGCGTACCGCGCTGTAAACACTCTCCACTTCGGTTATAAAAACCAGTCTCTTAATGTTTTATAAGGCAAAAGTTGCTGTTTGTTCTGAGATCCGTACAAAACACATAAACGCAATGTGGGCACTACGTAGAATTCTTTAATGTTTAACCTGCTGGTATGTAAAGTTACCGCTAGGCTTTAAAAGGTTAAAAGAAATATATGAACAGTAATTGACTAATACGAACACCGTCAAACGTAACTGTACTTCATTGTAAAACCATATCTTGTTTACAACGAGCTACAGGTTTCGGCCGACAAGGACATTAGCAAGCTTTAACAAATGTCGTCCTGTTGTGTCGTTAATAGTATAAAAATTAAATCAATATCTGCGCAAACATAACTAAATTCTATTTATTATATAGAACTACACGTTTCGACATCATTCAGGTCATCCTGGGTTTCACACTTGGTCGTTAAAACATATTCAGGAAGATAATAATGTATATTTCTTCCTCATATTTCAAAGACATATTATAAACCTGAGGATGACCTAAAATACGTCGAAACATATAGTTCTGTATAATAAGTATAATTTCGTAGCTTGGGCCGATAATGATTTAATTTTTGTGCCATTATCAGGGTTTGTCTAAAAATATAAAAATATTTTATCCGTAGTGCAAAATCTTACGTTTACGTATGGCGTTTATATTTACTGATCGTACTGACATTTCCTTTTTTGCAGCTCACTTTTGTTATTAGTTCTGTTATCTGGATTATTTAAAATATGCTTAATCTAATTTCTCTGTAAATTTCCATAACAATTTAAGAATAAGTTTTTAATTTTCGTATTCTTCTGTCACGGCCTGCTGATGGCTCTTTGAGCTGAAACCGGCAGCCTGATTGCGTATTGCAAGTGTAAGTGTGGGTTGGCCGTGCCATGGCTCAGGCAGTTAGCCGCCGGCCTCCCACTGCGGAGGCCCGGGTTCGATCCCGGGTCAGTCCATGTGGGATTTGTGGTGGACAAAGTGGCACTGGGACAGGTTTTCCCCCGAGTCCTTCGGTTTTCCCCTGTCAATTTCATTCCACCGGTGCTCCATTACTAGGAAAAGGACAAAAAATAATCATCATCTTCATCTTCATCATTGGGTTGCACAATAAGCCTCATGGCTGCAGTGCGTCCGTAGCGTCTGCTGCGGGGCCCTTCACCACCAAAAAAAAAAAAGTGTGGGTTGTGACTGTACTATTGATAAGGGTAAACTATACTTCTTCCATTTAAAGTTTCAAAGTGCAAAGTACAGTAATATGTTTGGAACCCTTTACTAAGGTTTCCTTTCTATGTCCCGGCACAGATGATGATCCACCCTCCTCTGCCATTCCGACAAAATGTGACCGATAAGTGCAGATTTTCTGTTTAGCACAGCATGAGGAAATAAAGTGAAATTGATGTGAAGGGTCGTCTGACACGCAAGAGCCCCACGAGATCACTGATACAAAAAACATAATTATTATCGATTATTACAGACTTTAATCGTTCAATAAACAACTGTGGAATGGAACCACGACCTCCCATCCCCCCCCCCCCCCGGTCTGTGACTGAAATTTATATTTGGAACAGTGCCTACTGGAACTGACACCATCACAGCTGACGAATGTGTCATTGTCCAGGATGCTTATAATTAATTCGTGGAGGATAAATAAATTCTTAAAATGCAAGGCACGCTTAAGACCATTTTCTTTTACCTATTCTGCTTCGGCATACGATCCTTATAGTTTAACCAGTGCCCCTTTCAGAATGATAGCCCATATGGATCTGTCTTCTGCTTTCTTCCTCCATCACTTGATATCCACCAATTTCAGATCAAAATCAGTACAGTCCAGCTACCATAATTTTGGTCTTCCTGCTTCTCTTCTTCCATCTGGTTTCCCCAGAAATATATCTTTACGGTCCTGTCATCACACATTCTTACCAGATGGCCGGCCTATTCTAGTCTTCTTACTTTTATTGTTCTTACAATATTTGGTATTCTAGACATAACCTACAATTCATCCTTATTTCGGATTCTCCAGCCATTCTGATGTATTGGGTCACATATCTTCCTCAGTATTTTAGCTGCTATGTTCTCTTACGACCATGGTAGCGCCTGAACAGTAGGCCTAGGCGACAGATCAGTGGTACCAGCCTGTCCCTCCCAGTCGTGTGCAGGAACTAAAAGTAACGGCCCCCCTCTTTGATGACATCAGGGTCGCTCGTGTGTGCGGCAGTGAACACAGTTTGTCTTAACTAGAGTGGCCCTGTTTTGCCGCTTGCTTTGGGCTGGGCATGCAATTCGCCTCTCTGGGTGTCGTGTAATTCAGACCTTATATCTACTTGCTGCTGGGCAAAGAGTCCTTACAGGCAAGAGGCACTTTCGAGCTACAAGCCGCGATGCACTGTGTGCATACGTCATTCTACTTGCGGTCAGTCAGTTCTGCAATCTTGTAACCTATATCGTCTAACGGGAAAATCGAACACCACCTATCGTCAACACAGCGCTCTGATTTCTTCGTTTCTTATCTTAATAAACGGCTGCTAACGCTGATCACACCACATATATTCAGTTGCCTTAAGTTGCTCATCACCTTCAGTGGCCTCTTCTCTCTCGGGTATTCATGCTTTCTTATACATGCTCAATTAAAATGCTTTCGTTAATTTTAATACGAAACTTTTATAGAGACACACTGATGTCGTTCAAGGTTCTGTGTGGAAGTTGGCTGCGTTGTCAATGTTTCGAAAGAAAATGTTGCCTCCATCTTCAAAATTGAAGTTATTGAAGTGAGAATACAAGTTAGGTGACAGACTTGTCTTTCATAACCAAGGGGATGCTGTGAGAACAACAAGAACAGTGAAACCAGCAGGAATGTTGTGGTGAAATTGAAATAGTGAATTCATAGCCCTGCACGGGCACACAGCGAAGTCTAAGGTGAGGGACTGGTCTTATAGAAGATAACTGCAGACAGAAAAGTGGAAAGAAAGATAGCTGGACTCGAGTCAGAAGTAGGAAATGTAAAAAGGTGTAAAACAGTGAGATCAGTAGCGATTCAGACTAAAAAGAGTGGTGCGAAATAGAATAATTTTTTTTTTCAGGCGTGGGTCAGACACCTAGACGTATTCGTGCCTCACTCAATTCGACATCAAGATGGAGGCTTCAGACTTCTCCAAAATGTCTGCTCAACATCACTGAAACTTTCATCGTTAGTTCACATTTCTTTGGCTGCGTGGCGCAAATGCTCTCCTCTTAATGAATGTCATGCATCAAGTTTTATGATGCGCCATCTTTGGTTAATTACTTTATAATACCTTGTCTGTCCCTGAACACTTGGTAAAATATAAAGATAAAACCTTCCTGTTACAAGTCACGAAGACCCAGAAGGGGGGATGGAATGTTGGGCTTGCATCCTTACTTCGACAGTCGGCACAACAAGGACGTCAAGTTTAATACATCAACCAAATTATGCACTTAACAAAATACATTCAGAAGCAAGTACAAAATTCGTACATGTTTCGGCACCTCGGTGCCGAAACATGTACGAATTCTATGCTTGTTTCTGACTGTATTTTTTAAGTGCAAAACTTGGTTGATATATTAACTACTAGGGTATGCACGATATGAATGACATAAAAAACGACGACAGAGTTCTCAGCTCTAAACTCCGGCCGCACTTTACCCGCAAGGAAATTCCGTGGTTCTCCTTTCTGTTAGAGGTTGAATGGACCTCAGGGCTATTTAGTGTGCGCAGAAGGAATAGGTCACTTGAAAATTTCTAACGACCTTACCGGGACTCGAACCCGGAACCTCCCATTTTGTGGCTGAGTACCTCAACCAACTGCAGCAACTCTCGTCACTCCCTGAGCACTTCATAATTTGATATAGGAAATGAATACCTAATTTTTTGCCTTTGTTACAGGGCTACCAACTTCATGTATTTTACACAGAGCTACCAAATTCATATATTTTACAAGTTTCTGACGCTTTTACACTTTCAAATAAAGATTCCGCCACTCCGTTGCTTTCCACGCTTTTTCTTCGCATTTATACCCACATCTTCTCAGATTTCTTTCCAAGACACACAGGGATTTAGTTGGCACTCTGTCATGACTTTCGTGCAGAAGTGCCACAAAGTACTTCCTTGTGTTAGGCAACGTAAGGACAGAGCTTTGTCTGGGTACATAACATGAATTCAATGGCAGAAGGTGACAAAACCTGACGCGGTTAACTACTGTGTCGGCTCGATTTTAAGTCAGATTACACGCTTGTGCTACTAGAGAGACAGTTGAAACTTATACGTGAAGGATTAAAGTCACGTTTTTGTGAAACATTGCAATTGAACAAGTCATTACAAGGGATTCGTGCTTTAAATCTCTCCTTTATAGAGTTACTGCAACATTTTGTGAAAAATAAAATTATCTGAAAACAAGACAAAATCCGTCTAAACACAACTACGTTCTATTATTACTCAAAACAACATGTTTAGACCAAATTATGTCATCTTCAGGTTCAAAATTTTTATTTTAAGATAAAGTGAGGAAAGAATAAAATTCGATACAATATTAAATATTATAAAGGCATTTTATCGACTTTTGTTCTTTCCTTAACCTTTTAAAGCCTAGCGGTAACTTTATGTACCACCACCAGGTTTAACATTAAAAAATTCTACGTGGTGCCCACATCGCGTTTATGTGTTTTGTACGGATCTCAGAACAAACAGCAACTTTTGCCTTATAAAACATTAAGAGACTGGTTTTTATAACCGAAGTGGAGAGTGTTTATAGCGCGGTACGGACTGAGTCCTAATATAAAACAGATACGCTTCGTCTTTAAAGGGTTAATATGCTTTGAAATTAAAACTTGTGAACCTGAATATGACCTAATTTGGTCAAAACATGTTGTTCAGTAATAAAGGAATGCAGTGGTGTTCAGAAGTATTTTTGTCTTGTTGTCTGTTCTAAAGAACAAAATGGCATGGCTTCTTTTAAAAAAGCAGCTGCTTATGTTTCTCTCTCTCTCTCATATCTGAATCTACTCTGCGACTAACCACAAAATTGGACAAACACCTGCAAGTTCTGAAGGATGTCTATTAATTCCTGATTTTCGGTTACGGCCAGGAGGATGGTCTTGTGTTCAATTCTCGGTGGAAGGAAACCGCCGTATGTCCCCTCCATGTCGTCCGGACCGGCTCTGAACAAAACAACGTCCTGTACAATGGTCACGCCGGGCTTTTCAAGTGCGGATAACGCGGCCGAAGCGGGAACCTATCCCCTGACTTCTTTCTTGTGCCCTCGAAAGTGTTCACGGCTTACTGCTTGATTAAGCAAAAGAATATATTTGTCTTTAGCAGTTTACTTTTGCTGCGAGACCAGGTTTTGTATGATCCACACACACAGGACACTTAACACCCCTACTGAAACCTGACCTTCCTGAATTCAGTTCCATATTCGTTGCTAAATTAAGATAAAGTGCGGTAAAATCAACAACCCTAACGAATCGAAACTCCATTCATGAAGAAATTAAGAGCAGATTGAAGTCGGGGAATGCTTGCTATCATTCGGTGCAGAATCTTTTGTCTTCGAGGTTGCTATCCAAAAACACAAAGATTAGGGTATACAGAACTATAATTTTACCTGTTGTTCTGTATGGATGCGAAACTTGGTCTCTCACACTGAGGGAGGAACAAAGACTGAGGGTGTTCGAGAATAGGGTGCTGAGGAGGATATTTGGGCCTAAGAGGGACGAGGCAACAGGGGAGTGGAGAAGAATACATAACGAGGAACTTAATGGCCTGTACTCATCACCAAATATTATTCGGGTAATCAAATTGAGAAGAATGAGATGGGCGGGGCATGTAGCACGTATGGGGGAAAAGAGAGGTGCATACAGGATTTTGATGGGGAGACGTGAGGGAAGGCGACCACTTGGGAGACCCAGGCATAGATGGGAGGATAATATTAAAATGGATCTTCAAGAAGTGGGATGGGTGGCATGGACTGGATTGAGCTGGCTCAGGATAGGGACAGGTGGTGGGCTCTTGTGAGTGCGGTAATGAACCTCCGGGTTCCATAAAATGCGGGTAATTTCTTGACTAGCTGAGAAACTGTTAGCTTCTCAAGAAGGCCTCTGCTCCATGGAGTTAGTTAAAATCGCCTCAATCTACTGTATAGGTATCAGGTCTGATCCTGTTTAAAGACCTCTCTTGGCAGGTCTTCTAAGCGAATTTCAGTATAGTAGGGTAAAGCTGGACACGGACGTTATTAGTCATTGCACTTTAATGTCCACCCATAGTTCATCGAGTTCAGAAATTCCCCATCTTTACAGACTCCGATTTCATTGCCTTGGGCAAAAGAACCAGCAACTGGATATCCGACCTGAAGGGCATAAATCAAATCTACACTCCACCCAATTCTTTAATACTCCTTGTGGTACTGTCCTACCATTTTTAATCCGGTCTTCCAAGTGATCTATTCCCTTCATGTTTTTCGCTTAAAATTTTGTACATATTTCTTATCTCGCTTGTGCATGATATATGCCCTGCCCGTTTCACCCTTAACTTGATAGTCCTAGTAATTATCTTTTTTTATGTTGTTCATGCCGTGCTCTGTCAATATTCAAATCACACAATATTCAATACAACAAAATGCACTAATATTATTTCCAGATAAGTTATATTAACCTTTTAAAGCCTAGCGGTAACTTTACATACCGCCAGGTTTAACATTAAAAAATCCTACGTGGTGCCCACATTGCGTTTATGTGTTTTGTACGGATCTCAGAACAAACAGCAACTTTTGCCTTATAAAACATTAGGAGACTGGTTTTTATAACCGAAGTGGAGAGTGTTTACAGCGCGGTACTCACTGAGTCCTTATATGAAACAGATACGCTTCGTCTTTAAAGGGTTAAAATATCTTGTTATTCCAACACGTTTCGATCCCTCATGGGGTCATCATCAGGGATTCATATCAAAGTAACAATTCACAAAACAGAAGTAGCAATGTATATAGATGTAACATATACATATACCCCATCGTCTTTTTATAACTTTTATGTCTTTTTAATATGTATATATATTGCTAGCTCTGTTTTCTGAAATGTTACTTTGATATGAATCACTGATGACGATTCCATGAGGGATCGAAACATGTTGGACTGATTAACAGACATTGTAATATAAAATATTTGAAAATAGAGAGTGTATTTTCTTGGACTGAATATTTTGTGATGATCATATATGGTGAAGGTTAGAAATCATGAAGGCCTTCGCTTATGTGGTTTACTCTATCCTTCACTTACCTCTTTTACCTTGCATCTAAAGATTGTCTTCAGTACCCTCTTCTCAGATACCCTCAACCTATATTCGTCCCTTAAAACAAGGGTTGATTTCCTGACGAAATAAAAACAGGAGATGCAATTAAATTTTTCTATATTCTTTTCATCTTCAGGTCGGAGAAGGAAATAAAAGACGGTAACAATAAGTCAGATGTTTCTTAATTTTTCCTGAAATTGCTTTTGTTTTGTTACTGTGGTTTATAAATATCTAAACTGCGTCACAGTCCCGCATTCTGGTAAAAAAGAGCGTGAAATTAGATGACACTTAATCTCCTCCCTGTTTAATTCCAGCCCTAATAGGGCGTTTATAATATCGTTTATAGTACAGTCGAACCCGGTTAAGACGACATCGGTTTTTACGACACCTCATCTATAGTGTCAGATATTCTGTGGCACAAATTAGTACCTCCCTCTTAACCATAACACTATTCTGCTTGGTTATAACAAGACTCGTTTATAACGACACAAAGCGTTCAGTCCCTTTCATGACGTTATAACCGAGTTTGATTTTAGGCCTACTTAACATTTGGCTCAACGAATTCACATAAGAATACCACACTGAATTAGCATTTGCAACTAATATAGCGTCGTAAAAATAACCTACACATAACAGTAAACCGTATTTTAGTAAAAATCCGAGATTTTGATGAGTCCTCTCTTCTCTCTGATACGAAAATAATGTTGATAGTTGAACATAGCTGCCCAAACGAGAAACTCCCTTCTCACTTTTCGAGTATTGGAAGTGCTGTGTGCATTAGTAGTTTGGTGTGATGTCAGCAATCAGATGGCCTCTACACCGTCATGCTTCTTACTTTCACCAGTACGAATGTTCAATTATAGGCAAAAAGAACCTGCAAACCTAACATCTGCAGTAGATTGTGTCATTCATAATAGTTTTCAGCTATTAACTGTTGCAATGAAGCAACTTGTGTGATGTCATACCTCCTTTGTGTAACCGAGACAAGTGTTAAACAAAGCTGTAGTTCGCTATGAAGTTTGGGCGACCAAAATATTTAAAGATGCAAGATTTCAGACTCCCGGCACGATGCAAATGAGTTCTGTTTTCTTATGAGATGTTACGCAGCGCAGATTGGTAGTCATTGACATTTCGGGACAACCTATTGGTCCTGTCTTCATCTTTGAAAGAGATACTGATAGGTTGTCCCGAAACGTCAGTAATTACCAATCTGCGCTGCGTAACAGCCCATAAGAAAGCATATTTCACGTTTAGAGATGTTTACCGGAAGAAATGCAGTAGCCTAATGGTGGATTGTATTGTTTTGCTGCATTACTTTTTAACTAACTGCGTAACTCTTCGAATACTGGATTTCTTTTCAATAATGCAGTCGAACTCGGTTATAACGTCATGAAAGGGACTGAATGTTTTGTGTTGTTATAAGCGAGTGTTGTTATAACCGATCAGTGTAATGTTATGGTTAACAGTGAAGGATTGATTGGTACCACAAAATATCTGACGTTATAGGAAAGATGTCGCATAAACCAATGTCGTTTTACCCGGGTTGGCTGCATTTACTGACTCAGCTCGTATTGTGTTCCCAGTAAAAAGATAAATAAATTAATGCTGTTTAGGGAAATAATCCCTGTTTATTCTCAGAATCATAGACAAAATGTGAGAAAAAATGTGATAGGCAATACATACAGTAACCCAGGGGTGCACAAATTTTCTCAAACTTCAGGCGTCAGAAGGGTGGGATGAATAATTTCCATACTAAGGAACGATACACATTCAGCGCCACTGTATAAAGTATATTTGCCTGGGGGACCGGCACCCGGGATCTGTGCGCCGCTGCAGTAGCCACTGTGCTAGTTGTATATTTTCAGTATGGAATATAAACCTTGCACATCACTACTTGCACGGAATGTGTTTTCACGTGCCTTATTCGACTGAGGCACCGCAAATAGAAGACATCTGCCTTACCCATTAACCCTCTGACACATGAACCTACTGTAAACAATGCCTCACAATCCACTTCTTTGTTCAGAAAACACAGTGCTTTCACATTAGGAAGAAAAACTGGTTAACTGCTGTTGGAGAAGTAACTGCTTTTTGAACGTCACAACCCAGAAGAACGGAGAACTCACGTACACCGCTATGAAAAGTAAAAAATCACCTAACTGCTGTTTTTACTGGAATAGCACAAGACACATAACCACATCATCGTGTACAAAATGCAACCTTTTAACGTTCAATGCAGATGCTACATATATCAAACACCATGCTTTATACTGTTAGAGAGCGTTTATTTCCTACTGGTCTTCCTTTCAACAACGGCTGTGTGTAGAAGTGTGTTCAAACACCCCCCCCCCCCCCCGCTTCCGGGGGGGGGGGCGGCTAAGGGGTCGGTCTATTGCTGCTCGCTTGCTGGGATTGTGGGTTCGAATCCCGCCGGGGGCATGGATATCTGTCTCTGAAGAGTGTTGTGTTGTCAGGTAGAGGTCTCTGCGTCGGGCTGATCACTCGTCCAGAGGAGTCCTACTGAGTGTGTCTCTACCTGTGTGTGTGCGTGTGTCATTGAGTGTGATCTCGAAATCTCAACAATGAGGAGTCCTAGGACCAATAGAGCTGCCGAACCATGAAAAAAAGATATTTCGGAAAGTTGGTGAAGAGACGGATAGGATTTGATCACTTTTCAGCCCGCCAATCCAACAGTTTTGCACACTCCATCCATTGAAATACATATCCCAGTGATTATACTCGTGTCGGATTCACTGCAGTTTTCGTGAGACTGATACGGAAGTTGAAACACACATGCGCGCACACTTACACATACAGAGAAATTGGCGACAATAAAGGTATAAGACCTAGTTTTGTTTATCTGAAGACAGTAAAGTAGGTTAAGAACAGTATTTCACACTTATGGTTGATTAAGATCCACTTTTTGGAGATGTAGCGGGGAATGGAGGTATTGCTACACGTATTCTTAACTTCGGCACTAAATTAACCCTTTTAAGACGAAGCGTATCTGTTTTATATAAGGATTCAGTGCGTACCGCGCTGTTAACACTCTCCACTTCGGTTATAAAAACCAGTCTCTTAATGTTTTATAAGGCAAAAGTTGCTGTTTGTTCTGAGATCCGTACAAAATACATAAACGCAATGTGGGCACCACGTAGAATTTTTTAATGTTAAACCTGGTGGTACGTAAAGTTACCGCTAGGCTTTAAAAGGTTAAACAGAGTGGTCAGCTTCACGCTAAAAGGCCTTATTTTATGCTACCGTGATGACACATTTTACTGTTACATGGTACTCGGTCAGATGTTTGAACTGCTAACGTTACTAGTGCAAAACATGACTGCGCCGTTTTCATTTTTCGCTAATAGCCGAATCGATTCCTAAAGACAAAAAGGTAGCAACAGCAGCTATTTCAGCAATATCGTGGATATCGCTTTTTTCCGCTTTTTCTTCCTTAACAGAAGATTTCCTCCTGCACGATGCCTTCAAAGAAGGAAAATTTAATCAAAATTTAAGTAACTCTGCCGCGTCTCGAAAATCTAGTTGCACTCCTGCAAATATATAAGTCGCATGTAGAAAAAATAAAATATTTAATTAACAAAAAAATAAAAGCATCCTAATCTTAATATAAATTAAATATTATACTTGCTCGGTCTTGACGCATGGTCATTTCTATCGGATATCTAACGGATATCTAACGGATTCTAACGGATTATAAGAAACGTGTAAGTAAGAAACAAAAGCTTCCTAGCACGTGTAAATAACATAAAAAAAACTTTGAAATAGACAGCGCTGCCTCAAGCGGAAGCGAAGGGAAGTACATGAAATATGTTAAGCTTCCCTTGGCCTCCGCTTAAGGCAGCATTCTCACTTCTTAATGACATTTGTTCTGTTAAAAAAGAACACTTTTTTGTATGGGAATTAATAAAGCAGAGGAGAGTGTCATCAGTACGTAATCATGTGGTTTCTAATAATGTCTGCCTTCAAAATTTCTTTCGGTGGTTCTTTATATCATGTCGCAAACAGCCCTGAATGTTATTCGCTAAAGAGCATCAACAATAATGCCCAAGTTTTTACTGTATGTGACCCTAAAGTCCTTAGGGGCCACCTTTAGTTCTACATGTTTCGGTGGAATGTTTACTACCATCATCAAGGAGTTCAACACTTGGAGGCTGTGACGACATCCCACAAGTGGCGTCGCAGGTTCCAAGTGTGAATTCCCTGATGATGGTGGTAAACATGCCACCGAAACATGTAGGAGTAAAGGTGGCCCCCTAAGGACTTTAGGGTCACATAGGGTAAAAACTTTTGCGTTGTTGTTGGTACCCTTTAGCGAATAATTCAATAACAATGCACGGTGAATAAACGTAGTGGAAATTGAGACCTTATCGTATTAGCCTTTTAAAGCCCAGTGGTAACTTTACGTACCACCAGGTTTAGCATTAAAAAATTCTACGTGGTGCCCACATTGCATTTATGTGTTTTGTACGGATCTCAGAACAAACAGCAACTTTTGCCTTATACAGCATTAAGAGATTGGTTTTTATAACCGAAGGGGAGAGTGTTTACAGCGCGGTACGCACTGAGTCCTTATATAAAAGAGATACGCTTCGTCTTTAAAGGGTTAATGTATATGTATTGTGACAGTAATCATAATATGCGGTGTGTAATTTCAGCGCACAAAAGGACAGAAATTCAGATTCGGCCGGCAATTCCAAGACCCTCGCTTTCGACATACCATGAGAGGGTTTATATACATTTCACGTTCAGCGATAAAACGGAAATCTGTTCTCTTTTCCCTGAGACTGCGCTACACGAAAACTTTCGGCGGCGAGTTACGAAAACCTTATTTGTCACAATACTCTGTTCATAAGGTCAGAAATATTGAAGGTCCCTGAGGGTGTAATTTGTGAGAATTTTCTCGTCTTGCTTAACCCTGAAAATGAAGTGTTTAAAATATTTCGGAACGTCGGTAAATACTTAACAATCTACACTACGTAGCCCATTAGAAGACTTAAATCTTGACCGAAAATTTTCTATTTTGCTGCGTTTAGTCCAGAATCATCTGTTCTTGTTGATTTGTAATTTAACACTTATAATCGTCCTCATTGACCAAATTCTCACTATACATTTTATAAAAACAACAACTGTGTCACACGTAGTTTATCAATGTAGACAAGAGGGTCGGAACAAACATTTTTCTATGATTATAGTAAAAAAATATCAATAATGACTTTTATAATTGCGGAGAAAATAAGTACATTAATATTTTCAAATTATAAATGCAATATCCTGAGAATTATACATTAATTATTAACTTAGATGTACTATTTACCAAGTGCCCACCCAGAATTTCTCATGGAGGGTGGGGGGCTGACCCTGAGGTTCGATAAAATTTATCTTTGATTTTAAAAATTATGTTATAAAAATTATAACTGTGTTTATATACATAAGAATACAACTACATGTTTCGTGACTGAATCACAGTGTCTTATCTTCTTATTTTATTTCATTTTATTCGTTTATTTTTCAAAAATTTAATATAATATCGGCCGATTTCAGTGCCTGATTTCGGCTAAAGGAAAAATCACGTAAAATGTTCGGTATCATAGTGTCTACAAAGTCTGTTTTTTAAATTTCGGTTTTTGTGGTTTTTGAGGGCCTGCATGCAGCCTGGCAGCCCCACCTTGGGTGCGCCCCTGCTATTTACTGTTTGTGATTTAAAGCTATACAGCATCTTCATTGTTACAGCTGTGATATCCTCCATAAACTATTATTAATTCTTAAAAATCCCTTGGCTAGAAGCTGTAATGAGCTTTCCCTAACGTTTCAGCAATAGGTGAAACACGTCACACAGTCGTAAGCATTTAGACCTAACCTCAATTACGACGCGCCCAGTCACGGTACACGGCTAACTGAGCTTCAAATACAACAGGACTGTTACAAGTGCGGTAAAAAGCATGTGAACGCTGCGGGTTTCAGTTAAAATAGACATGACACAGTTCGAAACAGGAACTCATAGCCAGCTTCGAAATGTTTGAGGGAAGTAGCGCGTGTAAGTTGGCATCAGTGTCTCGTAACCCGGTCGCATCTTCTCACGGTTGTTTCACAAGCAAATTAAATAATCTGTGACATTATCCCAACATATCCATGACAAATTAGCTGCTTCCACCTTGCCATCACTTGCAATTCAAGGCCACGTACTGAAATTTAATATAAATAACTCCATGGAGCAGAGGCCTTCTTGAGAAGCTAACTGTTTCTAAGCTAGTCAAGAAATTCCCCGCATTTTATGGATCCTGGAGGTTCATTACCGCATTCACAAAATCCCGCCATCTGTCCCTATCCTGAGCCAGCTCGATCCAGTACATGCCTCCACCCCACTTCATGAAGATCCATTTTAACATTATCCTCCCATCTACGCCTGGGTCTCCCAAGTGGTCACCTTGACATGAGATGTGAGGGTTTGAAAAGCGAAGACACCAGCTCAGTGGTAACCTCACGCTCCAGGTACTGTTACCCTATTTTGTGTGGCTACTAATTTATATTCTCTACACAATAAAAGTAGATTCATTACAGACACTCAAAGCATTGCTATATTGTTTATCGGCCAAACAAGACGCTCATATCTGTTAAATGTAAGGGTTTATGGAAGAAAGGGAAAATTCCGTCCCACTTAGGTAGAGGGCTGAGCATTTAAAATGGAAGTAACTCCAGCCGTCAGCAACTACCTTGGAATTTAAAGACCGGAAGGTAAATATTAGACGTACAGTTGAGCCAACGCAGCAAGGCCGTGGGGCTACCGCACACAGCGGATTCAGCTGGTTTGGCTTCTGCATTATAATTTAGCTGTCTACACAGCAGCATTATGAGAGAATCTTATGACAGATGCAATAGCGATCCATATTGCACAGATCACCGGAACTGCTGATCGATTACCAAAGATTACTGTAGTTATTTCACGTTATTCTTAGGCACGGGGTACGGATTGTGTCTACATTAAATTTGTCGGAAATTAACTCAAAGTTTTAGAGTTCCTAAAGACGTAACTGGTGAATGTATGTAAAGTAAAGGAAATTCAAACCTGTACACGCCATGAGGTTACACGGGAGAAGCAGGGATATAGCCCCACTCATCTTCACCTCGGCGCTAGGTGGAGGTAAGTGGTCAAAATCACGCCCCGGCTGATTTACTCGGGGGAAATATCTCCGTTGCCTATTGAATTTGGGTTACATAGTTTGTTTGAACGTGGAAAAAAAGTCTCTCAACACTGCAGAAATTCGAATCCCCGACCTTATAGCTCCGTTTATTCTTAACGCCAGCACTAGATGTAGAACAGTGGTCAGTTTCACGTTCCGGCCGCTTTGCACCCAACGATAAAGCCCCCGACACCCACTGAAGAGGAAGATGAATGGAACTCATAGACGGTATGGACATTTGGGATAAGAGAAAAATTTCTTGTCCTTGACGGAATTCGAAATCTGGATCGTCCAGATCTAGTCACTATACTGACTACGCTATCGCAACGTAATACAAAAAAAATGTAGTCGCAAGCAGTTACATCGTCATGAGAGGGACTGAATATATTTTGCCGTTATAAACGAGTGTTGTTATAACCGAGTAATATAATGTTATGGTTAACCTTTTAAAGCCTAGCGGTAACTTTACGTACCACCAGGTTTAACATTAAAAAATTCTACGTGATGCCCACATTGCGTTTATGTGTTTTGTACGGATCTCAGAACAAACAGCAACTTTTGCCTTATAAAACATTAACAGATTGGTTTTTATAACCGAAGTGGAGAGTGTTTACAGCGAGGTACGCACTGAGTCCTTATATAAAACAGATACGCTTCGTCTTTAAAGGGTTAAGAGTGAGGAATTAATTGCTACCACAGAATATCTGACGCTATGGACGCAGTGTCGTATAAAGGGATGTCGTTATAACCGGGTTCGACTCTAGCTGCAAAGAGGCTAAGGGTCGTGGCTCAATAGATTCAAATTCTGGTCTGCTGGAATGGAAACGAGTTTATCTTACGTATTGAATACTACATAGGCATATTCACTATCTTCAATTTATGCATTCCATTTATTGTTATTCGAAGCGTCTTCACTGAACTGGCCAGTTAAATGAGTAACTGTTCCGAAAAATACAGAGAGACTCTAATATTCAGGTAAGGTCTCACAGGCCTAAGTTAAAATATTTTCAGGCATGTTCTCACAGTCGCAAAAAGCGCCTGTCTGTCCGTCTGCATGTAACAGCGCGTCTCCCACTGGACCGATTTCCATGAAATTTGATTTTGATAACTTTTATGAGCACCTGTTCACAAACTCCAAATTTTGTTAAAATCGCACAAAAATATTGGGCACTTCATATCAGACTTAAGTATATTTTATTGTTGCCAGCGACATAAATTTGCCATAAAAGCATTTTTGTGCCCCACTTAGTATTTTTATATTGCTGACAATGACGTGTAACTCAACAATACGCACAGAATGCATTGTTTCGTTTCCATTGCAACAATGGTTACACGAACGCTCCAAAATGTTACGTTATACGTAAGCAATCCCGTTACAGGCCTGGACAGGCCCTGAGGGTTCCAGGAGGTTGAGGCTCCCACATTTCTAGACAATCGACACTTGAAGGTGGTAAGGTTGTCAGCCCTAAGCAACGGCCGCCTTTACCCCCGAGGAAATGTTTCTGGTACTCATTTCTATTAGAGGCTGAGTCGACCCCAGGCCCATAGTCAATAAAAAATTCTAATGACACCATTGGGAATCGAACCCAAGCCCTTCCCGTTTGTAGCGCAGTGCCTCAACCAACTGCGCCACCGCGGCCCCGTTATGTTATACGTACAACGAATATTTGTTGCGTATGTAGGAACGTGCATGTGTGCACAGTAATTAGTTGTCAGAACAAAGCATACAAGCTCTTGCTGTCTTGCCTATACTACAGTGCAAATCACTTTGGACTGCAGGGAAAGTGCCAGTTGAGAAACCTGGAGCAGTACAGGAACTGATGTCGCGCTTCGGCATGGTTTTTATGCACCACAAACTACAGCTTCTTACTCTTTGATTTATTGTGATTGGAAAGTGTTTTAGAAAATGGTGTATTTCTTTCGATACAGTTTTTTTTTTTTATAAAATATCGCTCAACAATACGGAAGTGGCAGTTACTAAGAGATTCGTGTCGTGGAAAGTGCAATGACAGAATATCCCTCGGTACAAGTCGCCACAGACACGATGTCGCCAGTCACCCAGACGAAAGAACTAGACATATCTTCAACTAACCACAAGAACTTGTTCCTATAACACATCCCCTCCTTGTATCTTATCTTGGCTAAATCCTAAAATTCCTTTCTCATCATCCTTAAGCCTCGTGGAAAGCAGACAAAAATACGGCAGAGAAGCGGCCATGGGAAGCACACACAGACATCATTCCCTCAGTCGCGATTGCAGCTAGAGCAGCTGCCCCATTGTGCCGAAAGGTGTAAGCCTTTAACTTGTGCAGACATTGTAATGGCCACAGATGGTTTTTACCTTCCAGTTACCGATATAAATTCTAAGAAGCGGGGATAGCTCAGTAGGATACGTATTGCAAGATAAATAGACCGGCTGTAGGGTCCATTCAGAGTCCTATCCAATGGGTATACTGAATAAAGTGGCCGAAACGTGAAGCTGACCGTCACCCCCGTAAATGGCAACGTTCACAATAGGTACAACTGTACCTGCAATACACCGGGCCTTTTCGTGTCATGTTTCTTAATTAAGCAGGCGAATATTTATCCATGCGCCTTAAATACGGTTCTCAAATTTAAAGAGAGGATATTAATATTCCTGTCATTAGTATTATTATTGATATTATTATTATTATTATTATTATCAGCATTTCACTTAACTTTGCCCACCGCCCAATTAATATTAACCCTTTAAAGACGAAGCGTATCTGATTTATATAAGGACTCAGTGCGTACCGCGCTGTAAACACTCTACACTTCGGTTATAAAAACCAGTCTCTTAATGTTTTATAAGGCAAAAGTTGCTGTTTGTTCTGAGATCCGTACAAAACACATAAACGCGGGCACCACGTAGAATTTTTTAATGTTAAACCTGGTCTTAAGTTACCGCTTGGCTTTAAAATGTTAAAATTTCTAAGAGCACTGCATTTCGGGGATTGGATCTGCTTCCGTCCTCAGTAAAGAAGTTTGACTAAGAGCGTCAAATGGGTCATTAAATAAAGCCAGTCTTGAAGAGCACAACACTAATATTATCTTTATCTGATGAGCCGCGTTTACGAGACTTCTTTCCCTTCGCTTCTTGAGCAGGAAGACAACAGTCGGGCTCCGTACGGCAACGTCGTGTTCTTAGAAAGTTGCAGTTCAGCCGGGTGATGGGGCAAGCACAATCTGTCTGTCTGTCTGCAGTAGTGAATAATATTGCAAGTACATTTTTCTTACATCAGTCCAATCAACACCGTGTCCGTGAATGAGTGAGAGTGAGTGAGTGGGTGAGTGAGTGAGTGAGTGAGTGAGTGGGTGGGTGGGTGGGTGGGTGGGTGGGTGAGTGAGTGAGTGAGTGAGTGAGTGAGTGAGTGAGTGAGTTGGTGGGTGAACGAATGAATAAATGAATGACTTGATTGAATGAGTACAGAGTGAGCGAGTCAACACATCCAGTTCAGTTTCTTAACACGTCACTGATTTTCACGCTAACTAGTACGAAACTTATGCCATTGCAGGACACCCCAAAGTCTTATTTTTAACTTCCTGTATTTGGTAACAACAACATTGCGGCAGCGCAAACAAGTGAAGCGGGAGAGATAGCAGCGCTACTTACATTAGGGTCCTTGAATTATATAAAATATACATAGTAGGCTTCAGAAAATACGCAAATTTGTCAGTGCAATAGTTCGGTAGAATGGAAAACAGACACCTGGCGGCCGTGGGTACACCTCTTCTATCTTTCAGTGTGATGGAGATGTATAATCATCCAGTGGGGCAGGGCTTGTAGAATTTGGCACGAGGAAATATAAAAAACAATATGAGTCATATATATATATTAAGTGTAAAATACTGGTTGCGTCAGCAATTATAAACATCGCGACAACGCGAACCTTTCAGGTTACATCCAATAAATTTGTACATCATCTGTCCTTAATTCTGCGCCGAGAATTCTCGAAAAAAGATAGCAACGTGTCAGCCGCAAGACATTTTTTAGTCAATTCGCAGTAAATTTGCAATAATATATATGAGGAACACTGGAGATAGGCAAATGAATTTAATGAAATGGGCTATAGAAGCACCTACACACTACGTACATGAAATAGTGTTTATGTATCACAAATTACAAACACGGCAACGGTGTAAAAGCTTTAGGTTATAACCGCAAAATTTAAAGTGTATTAAAACGGGATGGATGCCGCAGCTGGAGAGATCCCGCACCGCTTAATATGTGTAGAAGAAAGCGCCTTCAACAGGCATCGCGCGCATAGCAATTACACTTGATGACGTCACGAGAGATATAGGATTTTTGTGAACGTCGCTGGTGTTTTGGTGGAGATAAAAATTGCTTTTTCTGTCAAAAGCCGTTGGTAACTTTTAAAAGTTTGGCAGCATATTTTATTTGTCAACACCTTCTGTCTTAATATGCGTGTGAGACTTGCTGTATCCAATAATAGAAGAACAAAGGCAGAGACAGCTTGACACTAGGCTGCTGACGAAGATATTTTGGTCTAAGAGGGAGGAGTTAACAGGGAAGTGGAAGAAATTGAAAATGACGATTTGTAACCCTCACCAAATACGTATCGTCCTAATGAAAAAAAAACAAGAAAAATTAGATGGGCGACACGTGTAGCACGTATGGGTAAAATAAATTAATATACGCGTTTCATGAGGAAAACGATGGACAGAACCCACTTGAAAGATCTAGACGTATATGGGGATGTAACATCAGTATGTCTTTCAAATAAATTGAATGGAAAGGTCGTGGAGCAAACCTCTCACACAATAAGGAGAAGCGGTAGGCTGTTGTGAAAGTTGTAATGAACTTTCTGCTCTCATAAAATGAGAATAATTTCTCGACTAGCAGAAGAACTATTATTAATTTCTCAGGAAGGGTTGTGCTCCGTGGAGTTTATTTCTCAGCGATATTCTAGTACAAAGTAGTCGTTTAAAACTACGTGCACCTACATGTTGGATGAGGTTACAGAGTGCTCTGATATCATTCTTTCCTACGTCCGCCATCTTGCATATGCGTAACTGGTGGTGCTAACGGCATTGTAACTAAGGCGGCGTAGTTTTTCCGTAAGGATACTGTTAGGGACAGATGCAGAAAATAAAATTTCTGCTGTTATTAACGTCAATCATCTCCCTTGTATTACAAACACCATGTCGTCTTTGTTAACGGTAAGTGGAGATGTCAAAGGTTTGAATTCTGTAGTTGTGTATTATATCTGTGACGCCATAAGCCATCTGGCCCCCACAGTTGAGGCACCTTACCCATCAGCATCGCTCCAGCTGGCCAAAAGCTTGATTCTATTACTTCAATTTTGAAAAATGTCAGTAATGTTGTAATTAACCTCTTAAAGCCTAGCAGTAACTTTACATACGGCCAGGTTTAACATTTAAAAATTCTACGTGGTGCCCACATTGCGTTTATGTGTTTTGTACGGATCTCAGAACAAACAGCAACTTTTGCCTTATAAAACATTAAGAGACTGGTTTTTATAACCGAAGTGGAGAGTGTTTACAGCGCGGTACGCACTGAGTCCTTATATATAAGAGATATGCTTCGCCTTTAAAAGGTTAATAGACAAGTATTAATGACCATTTATGTATTATTTACACTTACAAATGTGTGTTTCTTAAGTTTTATACAGTTTTTCAAAATGTATGGTATATTGTGTGGTGATGGGTTTACGGACTTTATCCAACGTCCGAAGAGTAAAATATTGAAATATTAAAAAAATAAAAATTAAAATCACAACGTTTCGGAAGCTGGCTCTGCTTCCGTCCTCAGGTGAATGGAGGGTGAGAAGAGATCTGTATGGTATAGTATGATGAGACGGTATGGTGAGATGGTATGATGAGATGCTTTCTGTTCCAGTTTCTTTCGCAAAAATTAAATTAAAAACAGTAATACCGCTAATGAGAAGTCTATGTAATATGAAAATTCAGTCTGGTACCTACCAACTGCTTGTTATGTGGCGTGTCTGTTAAAGAAATCCGATGAAAGTATTTGTGCACATAAAAGTAGATCCCCTCTGCTTAATTAAGCTCTACGCAGTGAAGGCGCATGGACGACCGGAGATATATAAAGGTGAAGCTGGTCCCAGGCACAAGATGAATCACGTAGGGGTTGAAGTATAGCTCCACTCATTCTTAATCTCGGTGCCAAATATTGTGGGAAGTCAGCTTCACGTCCAAGTCGCTTTACTCCCGGCAAAAGAGCCGCTGGTACCCCTTGGATAAGGGGCTGGATGAGCCCCAGAACCAATCTGAAGGTTTTGGAGAATGGTGAATCACTTGCCCTTGTCGGGATGCAATTGGTGAATTAACAAAATGTAATCTTAAACTCACTACTAATACGGGTGAATGGACGTACTCACCTTCCGGCCTTTTTATTGCCTGGGGAAGACACTTCAATATCTGTAGATTAAGAAAAAAGATGTCTCCAGAGCAGGTATGGGGACGGGGGCCAAGAGGACATCTCTGCGCTTGCCGAGAAAGGTACAATAGACTCTATACCTACTGAGCTATGCTGCGTCTGCAGTTGTACTATTTTGCAGCGCAGTATCTGTACTTATGATCTTTCAAGAACAGAAGTTGCGGCTGTTCAAGGTAGTATATTTACTGTTCATTAAACTGGGTAACGAGAGTGACAGGTAGCAACACATGACAGGAACAACTTCTGTCAACTAACAGCACGTGACAGGCAAAAACAAGTGTCAAGTAACATATTACTTTTAGCACGTGACAGGCAAAAACGCATGTAAGGTAACGAAACACGGCTGGTAAAAACACGTGTCAAAAAATAATACGTGGTAAGTAAAACACTTGTCAGCAAACAACATGTAACGCTTAACACGTAAGAGGCAACACAGCGTGTCAAGTAACAACACGCGGCTGGTAATAAAGGCGTGTCATGTAAGAACACGTGTCAGGCATGGCTGGTGACAACACGCGTCAGGCAACATGTGACACCTAACAACACGTGTCAAGCAACACATGTAAAAAGAAAAAATCATGTCAGGCGAAAACACGTGTTGAGCAAATCTGTCTGTTCGCTTAAGCTGTAAGCCATAAGAAAGTATGACGAAGTGCAAGTAAAACTCAACGCGTTGGCCTCGATACTAGATCGAGATAAGTGATTAACTTAACGTTCGGGCCGTTTTATCTTCCGGGAGAATCCCCAGGCACTCACTGAAAAAGAAGATAATTTGGGTCCAAAACTATATGGCAAAAAACCAATTCATATCGCCGCTAGAGTTGCCATCTTGGTCATCCAGCATATAGCAGATCACTTTACTGACAAAGGAACATAAACACTCATGAGAAAAGCGAATATTCTAAAGGACCACTAATGCAGAAGGCTCCAAATCCGTTCAGGGCCACACAACCTGATTCGGGTCTCTAATTGTCCTTCTTGCTGCATATGCATAGCGTCTCTGCGGTTGCCTCAAATGCATGTGCTAATCACCAGTTCCTGATTATGCAAACACCAGCGTGTCCATCTCTCAGATTAAGCGGTGATATCACACAATCGCGGCATCTTTCAAGGCAAGGAAGCAAGTCAAACGTTAAGGCCACGGATCCGGAAAACAACGGCTCGGTTTAAAAAATGACATCAGTTCTGTCATGTTACTTATGTCATTGAAGGGCCTATAAATATACGAACCCAAAAGAGGGCTGTAAATTTAGACATTTGTTAGAATTCTAATTGTATTCGCTTTTCTGATTTCCTGTATAAATTAATGTCAAAGGTATACAATACGTTGATACAGTATTGGAATTGTACATTTTTTCAAAATATTAATAAAATATCTATTTGCGCTTTTAAACGTGTCTTTTTACCTTACAGCTTCGTTCGATTGCTTTATGTCTGGGTTACATAAGTATTCACTCTTAGAACGCTGCACTTAAGTTCTATTTCCTTGCTGAAGGGCCCCACAGCAGACGCTACTGACCCACCACAGCCCTGAGGCTTATTGTGCAACCCTGTGATGAAGATGATTAGTTTCTTTCGTTTTTCCGTGTAATGGGGCACCGGTGGAATGAAACTGACAGGGGAAAACAGAAGTACTCGGGGAAAAACTTTCCCAGTGCCACTTTGTCCACCACAAATCCCACATGGACTGACCTGGGTCTAATCCGAACCTCCGCAGTAAGAGATACGCGACTAACCGCCTGACCCATGGCACGACTTTAGGGGTTACGAAAAATCACATCTTATTATCTACTATTTTTACAGTCAGTGTATTCTGAAGTATCATGACAGGTCTTTAACATTTTAAAGCCTAGCGGTAACTTTACATAAGACCAGGTTTAATATTAAAAAATTCTACGTGGTGCCCACATTGCGTTTATGTGTTTTGTACGGATCTCAGAAAAAACAGCAACTTTTGCCTTATAAAACATTAAGAGACTGGTTTTTATAACCGAAGTGGAGAGTGTTTACAGCGCGGTACGCACTGAGTCCTTATATAAAACAGATACGCTTCCTCTTTAAAGGGTTAAAGGTAAAGGATTAGCAGTGCAGTCCCTATAAGCCTTCGCTTTTTGTGGAGATATGGCTCCACTACTTCTTAAACTAGCACTAGATAAAAGCGAGTGGCCACACTCACGTACGAGTCACTTTACGCGCAAAGAAAGAAGGCCCCGTACCCAGACCATAGCAGGGTGGATAGACATCAGGGGCGGTCTGAAAACATTGACCGAGAAGGAATATACACACCCACCGGGATTCGAGTCCCGTTTCTCCGAGATTCCAGGCTGTAGCCAAGCGATTATCGTAGCATAAACATAATGCTGTATATAAAATTACAGGAATTCAAGTGTTATATTCGTGAAAGGCGATCGCCAATTAGTTACACCTTCCTAAAAACACTAGTCTCATAGAATCACAATGTGTTTCAAAGATCCAACACCGTACAAAGCTTTGAAACCATATGTTTGACGCCACCATATTTTTTTCACCACTTCTCAGTTTCACATGTCTGCCATGTGACAGAGTTCACTAGCAACCTGGGTGTTCCTTCTAATGACAGGCTGTCCCTTCCATATGGCATTCAAACAAAGGGTGTTTGTTTATTGTAAATAAGAATGGGAATATAACAGGCAGTGTACTTATAAACGTTACATTGAGGCGCCTTAGTGTAAATAAAGAAATAACTATTACATATTCTGAGTGTGTGTTTGTAGCCTTAGTTATCCGGCATCCAAAGCGCATGCGTCGTATTGTCATCTGTTATGGGGAAATAAGAGAACAATGTACGTATAACGTAACATTGAGGCGCGTTCGCGTAACCACTGTTGCCGTGGAAAAGCAATAAGTATTACTTATTCTGAGTGTGTGTCTGTAGCCTTAGTTATCTAGCATGCAAAGCGCATGCGCCGTATTATATTGTCATCTGTGGCCTGTCTGGCTGTACCATATTTTTCCACATTATCTCATAAACGGCACGATTTTTGGAAAAAAGTCACTGAACATAAAATGTGTGTTTTGATTTTCTCTACAAGTTCATCTGAAATACTTCTCATTCTAAGAAGAACTCAGCGAGATATCATAAATGTGCAAAGGTATTCATGTAAAGTACCCCCTGTTCTTGGCAGATTTTAATGAAATTTGAGTTGTCGACACAGATTCTCAAGAAATATTCTAATATCAAATTTTATGAAAATCCGTCCAGTGGGAGTCGATTTGTTCTATGAGGACTGATACACAGACAGACAGACAGACAGACAGACGGACAGACAGACAGACAGACAGACAGACAGATAGACAAACAGGCAGACAGACGGACAGACAGGCAGACAGACAGACAGACAGGCAGACAGACAGACAGGCAGACAGACAGACAGATAGACAGACAGGCAGACAGACGGACAGACAGACAGACAGACAGACAGACAGACAGATAGACAGACAGGCAGACAGACAGACAGACAGACAGACAGACAGACAGACAGATGTGACGAAGCTAATCGTGGCTTTTCGCAGTTTTGCGAACGCGTATAAAAATCAGTCTAATGACAGGTCTCACAAAATGTGTACGGCCTTCTAAATAAACTATAGATTCTTGTAAGATTCTAGGTTCCCCTGGCATAGAGTGTGAAGATTTTTGTCGTCTGGTGTGATGCCATCTAGTCTAGTACAGTTGTTTTCAACATTTGTAAGAAATATTCTTCATCTATCATAAGGACGACACAGTAAGCCGCAATGGCATAAGATGGCACTTAAGAAGCTAAAAACTAAAGAAAAGTTTCTAACACCCTCAAGGGACGTGGCATCTCCTTGGTTCGACCGCAGCCCTGGGTCGTCCTTCTCTACCTTTATCTGCAAATTCCATTTCCGTGTCCCTTACTCTCATGCCCTGAAGATAGGGGCAGTAGGTTATTCTTAATCTTTGGTACCTATCCACCAAAAAACACGGCGTCACATTCGAGAAAGAAGTAAGCTTTATTGATTTTTAGGTGTGTTTGCATAGTCGCGAAGGGCGCCTGTTATGTTTGTCATATCCATCCGCCTGTAGTAACGCGGTTCCCTTTTCACTGATTTCCGTCATATTTGATGTTAGAGACTTTTATAAAAATCTGTCGACTAAAACCAAATTTGGCTAAAATTTGATAAGAATATTGTGCACTTTATATGGAGAGCTAAGTAGCCTAGGTTTGGCATCGATATTAAATCGCCGGAAAGCATTTTTGTGCAATTTGCAGTATTGTAGATATAGCTGATGGTGACATGTAACTCAAGAATACACAAAGAAGGCATTGTTTCATTTCCATTGCAACAAATGTTACGCGAACGCACCACAAGGTGACTTTATACGTACATTGCCTATTTTATTGGTTTATGTAATTCATCTTTATCCTGTGACTGTCGTAGATTAGGACAATAAGCCTATGTGATTGTTGAACCGGAAATGCCATGGTGCTGTGTGTATGGTGGGGCCGAAAAAGCCACCTCAGTTTCAAATAAATGTGGATAATAACCGGAAGTCAAACTGTTTTTGTATATCAGAGTAGATAAACGCAACATGTTTCGATTTAACATAAAGCAATCTTCAGGTAAGTACGACATAAATTATTACATAATTTTCGTAATACTATTTCACATCATCCATATATATGGTTGGGATCTCAACTTCACAAAAATCTCTTGAAATAATGATAAGCGGAAATCACTAGTCTAAAAATAAATAAATAAATTATCCATGCCTACACAATGTACATAGCTTATGTCAGTCAGAAGTTTTTCAGGTGCATTCGCAAAATTGCTAGAGGCGACTCTTAGCTTCGTCAAGTCTGTCCGTCTGCATGGAACAACGCGGCTTCCACTGGACGCATTTTCATGTAATCTGATATTAGACTATTTTTCTACAGTCTGTCGAGAAAATTCAACTTTCATTAAAATCTGACGAGAATAAAAAGCACTTTACATGAAGACCTATGTACATTTATGATAATACCTCGCTCAGTTGTTTTTAAAATGAGAAATGTTTCAGACAAAAGTTGTAGGGAAAATCAAAAGACACATTTTATATTCAATAACTTTTTTCCCGAAATCGTGCCGTTTATGAAATAATGTGGAAAAATGTGGTACAGCCAGATAGGCCACAGATGACAATATGGCGCATGCGCTTTGCATGTTGGATAACTAAAGCTACAGGCACACACTCAGAATACGTATTACTTATTGCTTTTCCACGACAAATATGGTTACAGGAACGCGCCTCAATGTTTCGTTATATGTACATTGTCTCTCCTGTTTGCCTCTCCCTTGATCCGCCTATACAGTCTGTATAAAATGTCAGACGTTCACTTGAGATGTTGGCAACACTGCATCACGTAGAGTGACGTATCACTTCCAGCAGTCGTCACCTTCATTAGCCACAGCAAGAGGCACGAGTTTCTGCAGCCACATGTGCACCGCAAGGTTCACTTTCTCTAGCAGCAGTTGTCACACGATTCGTCATCTCCATCAAAAACAACAAAGACTATTCTATGTCCTTCAGCATTACCAACCACATCATCACGGCCACAATCATCATCATTTGCAGCTGGCTGACATAATGCTATAATATTACCGCAATACTCTTGCTTCCCGCATTAGCGCCATATAGCAGCTACGAGTTTAGTGTGTACGAACATAACAGGAACAGAAGCGCGAATATGAAATACGTGTTGTTTGCTAATATCTTTCAGATAAGTTCTTTGTTATTACATCATAGGCCTTGATGTGTACCTATTACTGACGTAAGCGTTATAGCGGGATGATTAAAGTTCCTTTTTTGTGTCGTAAAAGTGAAAACTCACCGAATTAAACCTTGAATAGGACATTTTCGAAACTTTATAATACGCATACCGTTGTGATACTGTATCATTATCCCATACAAAAAAATACCGTCATCGCAACTGTTTAGATATTTATTATAAAAGTATGCGGCTATCTCAATTAGTAGAAAAACTTTTCCTGTTACATTTTTATAAAAGTGACCTGAAGATGACTGCAAAATGCAGTCGAAACATGTAGCCGCATAATTTTATAATAAACATCTAAACAGCTGTGGTGACGGTATTTTTTATATTGAATAAGGACGCCGTCAAAATAAAATGAATTCGCTGCTTCTAACAACAAAAAAAGTTTTCTTTTTATTTGCATTTTGCTTACTCTGCGTGTGTTTGTGTGTGTCACACATAGGCCACATATCTATATATATATATATATATATTGTGTGGCTAATATTGCCGTTGATACGTACGCTACCTAAAATCCACATTACGTCATGTGAGTACATATAAATACATATTATGGTACATATGTTATGAGCTAGATGGTCCGGGGTTCGAATCCCGGCAGAGAAGGGCATTATTTTCTTCCCCATGATATCCAGGCGGGTTGAGGCCTCCCCAGCTTCCTATCCAATGGTTACCAGTGGAAAGACGTCCGGGGGGGGCGGGCGTGATGTTTGTCACTCGCCTAAATCTAGCGCCAAGGTTAAGAATGAATGGAGCTGTATGTCTGCTTCCCCTGCATGCTTTCATGGCGTTGACAGGGACAGTTTTACCTTTACCTTTATCATTCTTAACGTCGTCACGAAATGGTGAGTGGATAATAAAACTTCTGTCGCGTACAGAATTACAGAGACAGCCCACACTTTCGCGTATTTATGTCAATATATTCATATTCTATCTCCTACGTTTACAGTTACCTCGTACGTTCATCATCATCATCATCATCACCATCATCCCCTTTATGCAGGGTATTCACACTTATATACCTGAAACAAACCACGTTTCTAGGGTATACAGTGTCGCAGCCATTCTGCGCGTACTGTTAATGGTGCATATAGCGCTGTCTGCAATATTAAACCCTTTTGTACTTCTACATTAGCACTTCCCGCAGTGCGTGTGCTGTGCCCAATATGGCTGTTTTCCGTAGTTCCTTGATATCGTGCTTTCCTGGTATGTTGCTCAAATTTATTATTATTATTATTATTATTATTATTATTATACTCTTTTTCTTCTGGCCGGTGCCATGTCTTGCTGACGCCTGCTTAGAGTCCTTTTTCGAAAGGCAAGCCAAGCGTTGCGGCTTTTGCAAAAAATGTCAACTCTGCGACTAATAAAGCCAGTGGGTTTGTACCACTTAAAAGACAAATACCGGCAAGTGGCTGAGGAAGGCCAGTGGTCAACACCACATGTCCATGTCAGCTGTTTACCTTCTGCTGCAGAAGCACAGTACACATCAAAGGGCCTGCTAGGTCACGCGAACTCTAGTTCAGCGCAGAAAAACCTTTTCTGTATCACAAAGAACGCCATATCGATGAACTTTGTAACGGGTAGTACCTGCAGCCGCCTACAAGAACAGGTCCCCTATAAGGTAACCTGACGTCATATTACCGAGAATTTTTAACTTCTACTCCTCTTGCCCTCGCGCTACAAACCAGATTTCAGATGGTCCTTTATCGAGTATGTTTGAGCAGTTTCAGTGTCCTTGGTTTGAACCCACCTGTCGTTAGCCTGGAGAGAAAAGTGTGGGCAGATGTGTAAGGCAGACGTTTCGCCGTGGGTTGCAAGACACGGGAGGGTCATTGTTTCTTCAGATGGTGGCGGCCCTGGATAAATGTCCCGTGTGGGCAGGAAGACCTTAGTGCCTGGCGCAGCTCACTGATGTCGCCACTGCAGTTTGGAGGTGGCAACAGGGCTGCGGAAGGCTTCAGAAATGTCGTCGCCCACTCTCCGCTGGCAAGTTAACTGACACGTGAAAGGACATTAACAGCGTCTGTACGAAGCACGCTGCTGGGATAGTGACGAATCCGTTTTCCGAATTGGTTTCCATATTTAACGCATTATTTCGGTTGTGTGATTAGCCCCGTCAGTATTGTGACTAGGCTATAGGATAGATTCTCCACCGGGTCGAGACTTCTTCTTTTATCAAAAACTTGCAACCCTTAAGCTTCCTATCCAGAGGGTACTGCCGTTATTTTCCAAGGGTAAAACGACCGGGGCGCGACATTGACCACTCACTTCTATCTGGTGTCGAGGATGAGAATGAGTGGATCTACATCTCTACTGACCTCTACATGCCTTCATTGCGTGCACATGCCGACATTTTTGTGGTGAAGGGCCCCGCAGCAGACGCTACGGACGCACCGCAGCCTTGAGGCTTATTGTGCAGCCCTGTGATGAAGGGCCCCGCAGCAGATGCTACGGACGCACCGCAGCCTTGAGGCTTCTTGCGCAACCCTGTGATGAAGATGACTTTTTCGTGTAATGGAGCACCGGTGGAGTGAAACTGACAGGCGGAAAACCTGTCCCAGTGCCACTTTGTCTGCCACAAATCCCACAAGTACTGACCCGGTATCGAACCCGGACTTCGGCGGTGGGAAGCTGGCGACTAAACGCCTAAGCCATGGCACGGCCTCACGCCCGTCTTTACCTTTACCTTTACGCTGCTGGAGGTAGCCTCTGACGCCATATGAAGTTTCTATATTTTTTATCCTGGTTCCAAGCTGGCGCGAAGCCTGAACACAGGACCTTTGTCTGAATTGATAGTTCTTAGACCTTTTCTGCATAAGTTTATGTTTCAGCACCCTCGCCACATTACACGCTGTCAGGAACCAAATCTGCTACTATCGCAAAATAACAGACTTATTGAACTCATGTTCGCATAGATCACTATCCAACTTCATCCCTCCATACCGTTTAGGCTTAGGCTCATTTATGGTGTCCAGTTCATTCACTTTCACATGGTGCAACACCATAGTCGGTATGTTAGACCCAGGTAAAATTGTCATGCACATTTATATTCCCAGAAAATGGAGCAAAGTTAGCATTTCGAAAACACGAATTGCATTTGTTTTCAAGTTATTCTAATACACCAGTGAATGTAGATGGAGATATTCAGAAAAAATGACAGCCATTTTGACATTTGCGCTGCACAGTGTCAGGGCCGAATTTAAGCGTATTTTGGCTATTAAGCTGCAATATTTAAGACGGCCCCCTCTACGAATTTTTATTTTTATAAATTTTTCATACTCGTGAAAAAATACTTATGAAAGGCTACATTACATATATAAACACTTTTTATTAATTGTTGTTAAAACAATTTTCATTGCTTACATAACAACGTTCTCTCTAATTTTTTTTTTACAGCTGCTCGGGCCTGCTACTGCTCTGAGCAGAAAATTTTTACACCACCTGACGACTGCGCGGCACTTTAAATTTATTTATAATATGCCTAATAAGAATATTTAAAATGAAATTTGGAAAAGTCCAGCTGCGCGATAACAATTCAGTGCGCGCGGGAACATTTCAGTCACTGCGCGGCCGAGCACCCGCGCAGCTTGCAGGGAACATTGTTACAACACATTTAATTTCTTAATAAGGTGGCCCCACCGAGGACCCTTGTAATATGAGGCCCTAAAATTTAATTCTTCTAGCTTATATGTAAATCGGGATCTGGTCATGGTGATGATTCTGAATCACGTCAATGTACACACACGGATTCTGTAAGTACCATAACATTAGAAAACTTCCCAACTGCGTCACCACATCTACTATAGTCGTAAAATTGAACACAACGTTTGTGCTTTAGAATCTAATCATTCCATACGCTTATTAGCACCAACAAATGCACAATAATGAAAACATATACAGCGTTTATTAAAAATTCAAAAAATTCCTACGTATGTTTCGACAAGTTATTTTCATCATCAGGAAATCTCAACCAAAAGTGCACAAAGCCTTCACAATCAGCCACATGTGCACCTTCGACTGAAACCCACCGATGATTACAATTACTTGTCTAAACATATGTAGGGGTGTTTGGAGTTTTTGATAAACGCTGTATACGCATTCACAACTGTGCTTTTGATGGTACTAAAGCTTATGACAAGACGCACTACTTACATAATACAAAACAGTCATTCCATCTTTATCGTGTTTTCCCCTTTTTTTTCCTTCTTATTTCAGCACGTAAAATTTAAAGACGTCCATCTGCTTAATAATGCACGACGCCATCAAAACATAGCAGGGAATGAAGGTATAACTCCACGCCCTCTTAACCCCGGCATTAGTTGCACGTGAGTGGTGTCAAAGCACAGCCGCTTTACCCTTGGTAAAGAATCTAGTTTGGTTTGGATGGGAGGTGTGTCTTTCCAAGAGCTGGACTGAAAGCTGTGAAGGAGATAAATAATTCTTGTTCTTTCCGGGAACTCCTGACACCCCGCGTCTCTAGCGCGTAGCCTATTCACTATAGAGAATGATTTGTTACATATCCTGTGGATTAGTGTACATAATTCTCCTATTATCAGATTCTTATGTCCATTTCTTATGGCATGTTCCAAGATTGCGATCTACCTATTAAGATGACAGCCATTCCAGCAAGCCCTCGGCATTCGCGGGGATTAATTTCCGAGAAAGTTCCTCGTAGAGTAAAACCGCGAAAATCGAAGTTAAGGCCTTATAAAAAATTGAGGTCAGGGGAATCAAATACTCACGAAACATAAAAATGTACAGAATAATGATTAATAACCACAAAAAAATTATGTTCGTGTTTGCTAAAATGACGTTGGTGATTCTTACCAAAAGATGTCAGGGTGATCGCACAAGTCAGTGCCTTCTGGTGGGGGGGGGGGGGGAGAAGACTTATTGAAGAGAGGTGGTATTCAATAGCGTTGCCTCCTTCTGTATGTGTTTACAGACTTCCTTGTGTACCGTCATGACAGCCTCCATCTTGTGTATGAATTTCAGGCACGTATCCACGAAATGGTCGACCGCCAAGGAATAATCCATTACGTCACCCTCCAGCAGAAGGCGTTTCTCCGTAGCACTCTTAGTGACCTTAAGTCTCTGCACAACACAGACAGAATCTTCTTCGTCTTCCGGACGTGTGAGATACTCAAGGTCTGCGTCATCCCCAGATTCAGTGCAGACATCTCCCTCAAAATAACACCGCTGACAACCACTTCCGTATCTCATCTTTCAGCTGTACAATTCGTCTTTCCAAGCACGGCTGTGGAGTCGGTACACAAAAGCTCCGACTCCGACTCCGACTCCGACTCCTCGGTTTTTAAAATTCCGACTCCGACTCCTTCATAAAAGCTCAATATGTATTCATAACGGTAAACCTATAAGACATTTCATCGCCACCACGTGAATCATCAGGCAACTTTTTTGATTTATAACCTATATTTAAGTACAAGTCTAATGGTTACTGTAGCTATCAGGGCTCTGGAATTGGAGTATCTAGTTAAGATTTTAGACTCAGGTCGGAGTCGGGGTCGGTATATTTTTACCGAATCCGACTCCACCAAAAAATTCCTTCCTACTCCGACTCCACCTAAAATTCCTTCCGACTCCGACTCCACCTAAAAATTCCTTCCGACTCCGACTCCACCTAAAATTCCTTCCGACTCCGACTCCACCTAAAAATTCCTTCCGACTCCGACTCCACCTAAAAATTCCTTCCGACTCCGACTCCACCTAAAAATTCCTTCCGACTCCGACTCCACCTAAAATTCCTTCCGACTCCGACTCCACCTAAAACTCCTTCCGACTCCGACTCCACGACTCCAACTCCGAGTCCACAGCCCTGTTTCCAAGGAAAACGTCATGATGATGTAAACAAGAAATTTCCTCCCTCGATTGAAAATTTGTCTGACATGTTTATTTTTCTTAATAAAACAAATGGTCGACTTTTTTACACCAAAATGGCATCGGACTTAGCAGTTCTCATTCCCTTGTTAAACTCCAACAACGCCTCCACTTTCACTAACAGAGATTTCAATTACTATTTTTTTTATCCTTACGCTCTTAACAAGCACATACATCACCCTCTGCAAATGTACTTAAGACGTAAGTGCAACAGTCAGTTCTAACAAGACAGGCAACGTACGTACAACGTAAGAACAAGGCGCGTTCGCTTAACCATTGTTCCCTGGAAAAGCACTAAGTGTTACATATCCTGAGTGTGTGTCTGTAAGCATGAGTTATCCATCATGCAAAGCGCATGCACCGTGTCATATTGCCATCTGTGTCCTGTCTTGCTGTACCATATCTTTCCGCTATCTCACAAACGGGACGATTTTCTGGAAATAAGTTACTGAACATAAAATATGTTTTGATTTTCTTTATAAATTTGTCTGAAACGTTATCATTCTAAGAAGAAGTGAGTGAGATATTTTCATATATGTGCATAGGTCTCCATATAGAGCACCTGTTGTTCTTACCAGACTTTAATGAAACTCAAATTTTATCGACAGATTTTTTAAAAATCTTCAAATATCAAATTTTATGAAAATCCGTCCACTGGTAGCCGAGTTGTTCTATGCGGACAAACAGATGTGGCGAAACTAATAGCCGCTTTTCGCAATTTTGCGAACAAGGTTAAAAATTCAGAAAAATGTACACTCGAAGGGCGTTCCTTATGCCAAAACATCTAACCAGCTACTCTGTGTGTCGCGCGAGCAAATGTGGCTGCTTTGTATATCACTACGCAGGCTCGACCGCCAGTAAGCGAGAGAACTACACTGGGATGCACGAGGGCAGTCTCGCAGATACGCGAAAGAACGATGTGCAAACCAGCGATCGAGATGGGCCTGCAGCATTACATAAATAACTGACCGTTTGCATTATAGTTCGTCCTACGTTATCTGTTCTGCAGTTATTCCAGGCCTACACAGAAAGTTATTACGTTTCACATTCATATCCATATTACTGTCCAGAGAGGCCTACTTAAAAATTAAACCCCATGTCACTACAGCAGTTACCTACTATCATAAAATGAGCACACATGTTTGCAATATATACTTCTCACTACAGCAATTATGTAATTCCAGTCACTCACTTTCAATTTCCGTGATGCACCTAAATAAGACATAAAATATCGTGTTTCAAAGAAACCTGCTGGTTTACGCATTCTCCAGACCAGACCTGTATTACCAGAGCTCTGTAAATAATAAATATTAATTGACTGTATATAAATAGCTGTGTAACTGGATTTGTCATATATCTGTTTTACCCAATAAAACTAACTATTAACTAAATATTAACTAACTAACTAACTAACTAACTAACTAACTCCATGGAGCAGAGGCCTTCTTGAGAAGCTAACAGTTTCTCAGCTAGTCAAGAAATTCCCCGCATTTTACGGAACCCGAAGGTTCATTACCGCATTCACAAGAGCCCACCACCTGTCCCTATCCTGAGCCAGCTCAATCCAGTTCATGCCCCCCATTCCACTTCCCGAAGATCCATCTTAATATTATCCTCCCATCTACGCCTGGGTCTCCCAAGTGGTCGCCTTCCCTCGGGTCTCCCCACCAAAATCCTGTATGCATCTCTCTTCTGCGCCGTGGTGCAGCTGGTTGAGGCACTGCGCTACAAACCGGAAGGGCGCGGGTTCGGTTCCCGATGGTGTTATTGGAATTTTTCATTGACAACCTTACCACCTCAAGTGCCAATTGTCTAGAAATCTGGAAGCCTCAACCTCCTGGAACCCTAAGGGCCCGTCCAGGCCTGTAACAGGATTGCTTTACTTTATAGTCTGTAATGAGGCCTGATGGTGACCACCTAGGTGGTCGAAACATGTAGCATAGTACTTTATAAATAATAATTTTAAATTGAAGTTGTGAGGACGGCATTTAATTGTGTTTAATTTGCGATTTATCTAATGAAGAGCAAGTATAACATTTTATGTATTTGTTACGGGGCACGCGGTGGCGCAGTTCGTTGAGGCACTTAGCTACAAACTGGCAGGTCGCGGGTTCGATTCAGTGGATTTTTTCATTGGCATAATCCTGTCGGTCGCGCTATGGACCTGGGGTCGACTCAGCCTCTGACAGAAATGAGTACCAGGAATATTTCCTGGGAGGTAAAGGCGGCCGGTGCGTAGGGCTTATAACCTTACCACCTTCATGTGCAGATTGTCTAGAAATCTGGGAGCCTCAACCTACTGGAACCCTAAGGGCCTGTCCAGGCCTGTAATGGGACTGCTTTACCTTTTATGTATTTGTTACACAGAGGGGCATCCCTGATTTACAAGAAAGCAAAACGTATGTTTTGATCAGATTCATGTACAGACATGTAAATTTAATCAAATCATATTTACCGATAAGCCATGCCACAGAGAGACACAAAATCTCAACAACATATTCTGGCATAAAAAACGGCAGAGATCATGAGCCAGTGTCGGTTCAAAACTTTGCACATCTAAACGTGAATGATGCGTGCGATCAAACTGCAAACTGCGTGCAGATGTCTGCTCACTACAAGCACACAAAATGCAAACTGCGTGCAGATGTCTGCTCACTACAAGCACACAAACTGCAAACTGCGTGCAGATGTCTGCTCACTACAAACACACAAACTGCAAACTGCGTGCAGATGTCTGCTCACTACAAGCACACAAACTGCAAACTGCGTGCAGATGTCTGCTCACTACAAACACACAAACTGCAAACTGCGTGCAGATGTCTGCTCACTACAAACACACAAACCCGTCACATAATACTGTGCTGATGTCGGTATTTGAAACAACAAGAAACTGAAACACCTCTTAGTTTCTGCCTCTGTGAACAATTAAGTGTGTCCCCTGCATCATCGTAATTACGTACAGAGACTTCTTCTTCTTCTTCTTCTTCTTCTGCTTCTTCTTCTTCTCCTCCTCCTCCTTCTCCTCCTCCTCCTCCTCCTCCTCCCCTCCTCTTTCTTCTTCGTCTTCTTCTTCTCCTCCTTCCCCTTCTCCTCCTTATTCTCCTCCTCCTCCTCCTTCTTCTCCTTCTTCTCCTCCTCCTTTTATTCTCCTTCTCCTCCTTCTTCTCCTCCTCCTTTTTCTTCTTCTCCTCCTCCTTTTTCTTCTTCTCCTCCTCCTTTTTCTTCTTCTTCTTCTCCTTCTCCTCCTCCTTTTTCTTCTCCTCTTCTTCCTTTTTCTTCTTCCTCGTCTTCTTTTTCTTCTTCTGCTGATATTACAAGCATTTGTAGGTTTTGGCTTTCTGCACCAGTTCATTCCAGGCTTTTCTGCTTTTAACTAGACGTGTTCAGTTCTTCACTTTTAATTTCTTTAATCATTTAACACTTCATCTTTCCACCTATTCTTTGGACGTCCTTTAGATCTCATTCCTGCGGCATTCCATTCCTTAATCGTCCTCACGGTTTTGGTTTTTTCCGCCCTGTTAAGATGTCGCCACAATTTTATCCTTTATGCTCTTATGTATTTAACTATATTTTCCTTCTCATTAATTTCTCCAAGTCATCATTATTTCTCATTCTCCATCCTTCTTCAGTTACGTACAGGGACATTAACTACAAAAATTGGCCCTAGTTTGGTTTCCACCTGGCAATCCTTAGTTACTGCAGCGGAATGCGCTTGCAAGTCAGGTGAATGGTCAGCAGCACTTGAACAATTGCGCATCGTTATCGGCCATCGCACCGGAAGTGGCTGCACATTTCCAGGCGGAGAGCGGGCCATGACACGGGAAGCGAGCTCCTTGGTGTGTGCGAATGATCAGCAACAATATACTAGACTAAGATTCGGGTAACAGACACCGAAATTTCAATGCAGCCAATACCAAACATCTCGCCAAGGCCGTGCCATGGCTCAGGCGGTTAGTTGCCGGCCTCTTACATCGGAGACCCAGATTTGATACCGGCTCAGCCCGAGTGGGATTTTTGGTGGACAAAGTGGCACTAGGACAAGTTTTCCCACGAGTAAATCGATTTTCCCCTGTCAATTTCATTCCACCGGTGGTCCATTACATGGGAAAATGACAAAAAACTGATCATCTTCATCACAGGGTTACACAGTAAGCCTCAAGGCTGCTGAGCTTCTGTAGAATCTGCTGCGGGGCCCTTCGCCACAACAACAAGCTTGTCGCTAAGCACGATTGTGAATCAGTTTGTCCTTATTCACGCCAGGAGTACAGGGGAGTGGAGTTATAGCTCCACTCATTCGTAACTGTGAACCTAGATTGAGGTGAGTAGCCTGCCTCATATCCCCAGCAGCTTTACCTCCTGAAAAAATCCACCGATTCCCGTTGAATAGGGTGTTGATGGGCCTCAACTCCTGTCTGGGTATTTTAGAGAAGAGATAAAAATTTACATCTGCCGGGACTCGAACCCTCGATCGCCAAATCCGTAGCCTTGTCACTATACCAAATACGTTATCCTGGCTCCGATCCAAAATGGATTTCATATCCATCTACCTGCTATGTTCAGAACCCACAAATCCAAAATCCATCAGCGTCTTGGTCATCCAAATCACAGATTTAGAAGAGGCTCTATATATGTTCCTTCTTCCCATCGTAGATACATGCCCAGCCCATCACAATCACTTAACAATTTTTTCCTACCACTATCCAAACAATACTTCTCAGATGCCCTGTGTGGATTGATTCCCTTTTACCCCACAAAATCCTACTCCCAATATAAACATTTTGGCTCAGTATTTTTTCATTAGCATTGATTTTCAAACACGTGTAAAACAGACCACGTTTCACACCCATAAAACAACTTGTTGTACTGTAACAAGAATCGGAATATTAAACTTTGTATAAAGTTGACAAGCGGCAATAAATAGCAAGCACCAGAGAATTAATTCTTACCCTAATTACTGCATGGATTTTGCTTCTGTTTACAAACACCTTTAATAAATACCGATAGGTGCACCTCATGTGGTTTTCTTTGGGATTCCGGATGAATATCACACTGATATTCTTTTCGTCCTGTCTATTGCTGCTAAAATCATTTTATAACGTGGAATTTGTGAACAGTCCGGACGGCACTGGAGACATTTGTCGAATTTATTTCCGCCTTATGCGTTCCTCCTTCAGACGTATTCAGCATATTTGTCTGTAAGAACTTAAGTTACACTTTGCACATATTATAGACCAGGATGCTTAATTTAATTTAATTTTTTTACTTACGTCACATTCTTTAATGTGTTCCCATTTTCCCAGCATTTCCTTCAAAGTTAACATTAGAGGAACATTCTCAGCGAGCAACTCTTTGTCAATGAATAACTGTTTTAAGAGCCATAATTATAAACGAGTGTTGCCAACACAACTTTAGGGCCACATCCTCACAAAATTGAGTCCTTAAGAAAATAAGAAACATCACCAAGCAATTTGACTCAATAATGTAAGTACAAAAAACTTAACAAATAACTCAAATTATTAATAAGCAGGAATATAAAACAAGATTGCCAACAAGAAAAAACACAAAAATATAACAACAAAGAAAATAAAAATTACAATAAAACAATAATACTGCAAATAATCAAAACTATTCTTTGCGTTTGTAATAAAAACCTGAATATGACCTACACACTTCGAAACATGTCATTAGATTATTTTTTGTATTATTACTATTATTATTATTATTATTATAAATTTGTTTACACCAGTAATAATCTAATACAATAAGACATCGTTGTACAGACAATAAACAACATAATATTTTCAATTACCTCAACTTCGTAGAGTCATGTTCTTTGTTTTGTTACTGCTTTGTTTACCTAAGGTTGGCTCCCCTTCCTACTATAATGCTCCAAGCCAATTGCCTTTAAATGGAGGCAGAAACTTTTCAAGGAAGCAGCAGCCTTGGCAATAAGGCCTTCACTAGCCCACGGGATGCCAGAAACACGAGAATGATAATGGAAAATCTGCTGTGCCTTTATTTGTGTTCTGGGTCTGTTTCCTGGTTATAAAATGGCTCTGAAGAAGGGAATTATGGGAATGATTTCATATATGAACATGGCTCTGAAGTCCAGTTGGTATGAGTGGGGAAAATCAGCCGGAGCTTGAAGCTGGTGAAATTTACGAGATTTAATTTTCGTGCTCCATGGAATATAACAGCAAGAATTGCTGTTGTTGCACACCCTCTTTCATTCCAACAGTAAACTCTCTTCTAGCCTTGTAATTTCCTCATGGTTCTACCTCTTTAGCCGTTATCTTGCGCGCCCCCCCCCCCAAATTCTCCCATCCACCCAAATATTCGTCTGGGTTTAATTTAACATGTTATAAAAGTCTTGCCAGTGGAGGTCACCACCACCCCGAGCCATTAATTCTCTGCCATAATCATAGAGGACACCATAATAACACCTAAATTTTAAGGTGTTAGACGTTGTAAAACGATTTAATATTTGCAGAGTCATTTTTATAGAAGATCTGAAATATTAGACGCTAAAAATTTATGTCTTGCTCAATTCGATGAAAGATTACAATAATTGTACATAATCATATTGAGGCAGTTACAGCAATAAATACGATAATGATAAGCTTTTGAAATATGACGCCGTAGCTTCTGGTAGATAGGCACGGATGATTTAAAGAAGCCTGCTGTTTCCATATACAGAATATATCGTCTGTTTTGACGAAGTAAAGCGCTTATTTTCGTACTAGTTACCCTGTTTGCGACAAAAATCAAACAACTAAAATTTCCTACTTCCCAAAACGGAAGTTAAGTATTGAGCTGACATTACAACTGAAATCTTTCCTTATTTACTTCTATTTGCTAATATGTGGCTTTTCCTTACATTCCATTAATTGCAATTACTTTGATATCTGTTAAAGCAAAGACATTAGTATGTCTGCTCAGTTTGTAGAAGAACATGGATTAAAGTCAATGACATCCGACATGAGCGAGCAGGCTCCACAGCAAAACGAAGGCGAGCACTTGGATTTCCGTATTGGCGGGTAGACAAATCGGCAGGAGACTAGCGTTCATACAGGTGCCATATATGGCAGTTAAACTCATGGTGTCACCATATGTTGTTCTGTGCATACGTTGTGTAAGCACAAATGCTTATAAATGCTGTAGATATATTACCAAGGTAAGTATTACAACAGGCTACAAAAGGGAGGAAAACGGGTATTTCTCTTCCTTTTTGCAAGTTACTTCTTTAGTATTCTCATTCAAAATTTCCGTTTTCGAATGTAACAGCAACAACGTAATTTTATGTACAAAAAACACAAGCAAATTTTTTAGGTGCTTTCGCAAATCTGTGAAAAACGATACTGGCATTGTCAGGTCATGTCTGTCTGTCTGTCTGTCTGTCTGTGTGTCTGTCTGTCTGTCTGTCTGTCTGTCTGTCTGTCCGTCCGTATTAAAAAAACTCCCACTGGACAGATTTTCATGAAATCTGATATTGGAGGGTTTTTCGCAAATCTGTCTAGAGAATTCAAGTTCCATTAAAATCTGACAAGAATAACAGGTACTTTACAGGAAGACCTATACAGTTTTATGGTAATACCTCTTTGAATTCTTCTTAGAATGAGAAATATTTCAGACAAAAGTTTTAGACAAAAAACGACACTTATTTTATGTTCAATAACTTTTTTCCAAAAATCGTGACGTTTGTGAGATAATGTGGAAAACATGTTGTACAGCCAGACAGGCCACAAATGACAATATAATACAGCATATGCACGTTGCATTCTGGATAACTAATGCTACAAACACACACCCTGACTACGTAATACTTATTGCTTTTCCACTGCAACAATAGTTAGGCGAACGCGCTTCAGTGTTATGTTTCAGGTCCATAGCCTGTCTTGATAATTGTAAAAATATCAACGAGTCCTACTTACACAAAGTATGAGTTACTGTGTTATGTCTTAAATTGGTTGCATTCAAGACCTGACATCTTCTATATGATGTATCGAATTTCTCACCTGCAACTACTGATCGCACTGAACTGGCCATGGACTCAATTAGATATGGAACGCTGCGTTGAGAACAGACATGTTTCAGTTTCTTTCAAAGCATCTGACACAAATGGCCAAAGAACAGCTGTGCTTCCCGGAGGGAAGTCAGGCCAGGTTTCCTGCATGATTTTATTCATCTTCATTCATATATACTCGATGATATGTAAGTCAGGTGACCGTGGTGGCCAGTCAATGAGTTCTATATTGTTTTGCTGCCACAATCATTCTTCAAACAGACAAGAATTGTGAATGGAGCTGTGATTTCTTGAAGATGGGATGCTACATCGGGATTGCAGTATTAGAAGTGGCACCATAACACTTTTAGAACGCACTCGCACTGAGATATAGTGCCATATGTTTGTGAAAAGTGGACAATGACAGAGAAAATGAAATTATCGCTTAAAACATGGTAGCGGAAAACGCTAAGGAAAATATATGACCCAATAAATGATCAAAGTGGCTGGAGAATTCGAACTAATTATGAATTGCAGGTTGTGTATAGAAAACCAAATATTGTAACAACAACAGAAGTAAGAAGTGTAGGATGGGCTGGTCATCTGGTAAGAATGTCTGGTGATGTGGCCGTAAAGAAAGCATTTCTGGGGAAATCAAATGGAAGAAGAAAAGTAGGAAAACCAAAAATAAGGTGGTTAGACTGTATTGAGAATGATGTGAAATCGATGGGTGTTAAGAGATGGAGGAAGAAAGCAGAACACGAATATATACGGGCTATCATTCTGAAGGAGGCACTGGTTAAACTGTAAGGGCCGTATGCCAATGAAGACGAAGACACACACTGAGAGCCGTGTAAATTATCTTCCATAGGCTGGAGTATTCCAGTTTATTCACGGTGTTTTCACTCCCCACATATGAACAGTCTCACGGCCACTGTATCTAGAGCTCGACATATATTGAATATTATGAGGCTCTTCCAGTGGTGTGTAGACTAAAATGGCCCCATCATGTGCTGGGGTTAACATTTTCATCAGAAAATAGAATTGTGCGGCTTGTGGTGTTATACATAGCTCTCAGAAACTGCTGTGTGCTGCAGTGTGTGTTCAATGGCAATCAGGGTATTCGACGCTGAATGTCGCGCCATGTGACAAGCTTCTTCAGGTCTCGATGGCAGGCGTGCACTCAAAATTTTTGCCGGGGGGGGGGGGGGGTGGCTGATCATGAAGCTAAATAAAATTTACATTTGATTTTACAAACTGCCTTATAAAAATGTCATAATTATATTGAGTGATTGAATTACTGTCAGCACAAATTTTGTAGTGTCTATTTTAATATAAGGCTGAATTATAATAAATAGATGCTATATAAGTTGTGATGACGGTAATTCAATCACTGAATACTGATCCAATTCGCAAAAGTATACTTAACATAAAGCCATAATTATACCTGTAACATGACATTGTTTGCAACTAAATTTGTATAAATAAAATATGCCCCAAGACTAACCCAATTTAAATCACAAAGTCTAATCTTCTTGTTTGCTAAATTAATCTCAGACCTCTTAAGTTTATTTGATCTTTCAGAATTCCCATGTATATTTCTTCCGAATTACCAGTCAATTTCAACAGCTGACTCCGACTGAGAATCTTATCACGTGAGTTGAGGACTAGCAGCTAGGGGAGCAAAACACTCTCTGTCCACATTCTGTGATGGCCCCAGTGATGCACATAGTTGTGTGTGGCCTAGCACTGTCATGAAGAAGAAACATTTCTAATGTTTTATTGTGGGTTAAATTCGAAATTGGCAAGCATTCGTATTTCTTCCTGTTTCAGTACAGACCTAATCATGACAGTTTACTTTTGTCCTCCTAGGCAAAAAGTTCACAGGAATAAAAATTTTCCTATCCAAAAAACACTGTAAATATAATCTTCCCTACTGAAGGCACATTCTTGAGTGGACGTCGTGCTAAGGCATTCCGTCGATTGCTGCTTGAATTCACTTTCAAAGCGTTGAACTGAGGTTTCTTTCACCATGTCCGTTTTGCAAGAGAAAACCCTCTCTGCCTATATAGGATCGCTGCAAAAATTCGGTAGTGACGGCTTTCCATATCTCTTTTTTCTGCTTCTGTTGGCATTCGCAGAAATCAACAGGCACAGAACCTGAAATAACGAAATTATTCTGCAGTTGCCATTTCACTGCTTTTGCCAACAGGTGAAGTATTATTAAGCGATGGTTGCCAAGTGCCATTTTGTCAAGTGGGCGGATGATTTCAGGCACGTTTGCAGTGCAAGTACGACCACTCACCTGTTTGTCACGCATTTCTGTTGCTCAGGTTTCAATTTCTCCAATCCCTCCTACCCATTTTCAACAAGAAAGGCAATGTACGTGTAAACACAACACCGAGGCGCTCTCGCGTAACAGTTGCGGTGGAAAAGCAATAAGTATTGCATATTCTGAGGTGTGTCTGTAGCCCTACTCGTCCAGCATGCAAAGCGCATGCGCCGTATTATATTGTCATCTGTGGCCTGTCTGTCTCTACCATATTTTTCCACATTATCTCATAAATGACGCGGCTTTGTTGAAAAAGTTATTGAACATAAAATGTGTGTTTTCATTTTTTCTACAACTTTTGTCTGAAACATTTCTCATTCTAAGAAGAATTGAAGGAGATATTATCAAAAATGTACATAAGCCTTCATGTCAAGTAAATTTTATGCTTGTCAGAATTTAATGAAATTTGAATTTTCTCGACAGTTTCTCGAAGAATACTCAAATACTGAATTTCATGAAATTCCACGCAGTGGGAGCCGAGTTGTTACACGGGGACGGACAGACAGGCATGACAAAGCTAGTAGTCGCTTTGCTCAATTTTGCGAACGTGCCTAGAAACTGCTACAAAACCCAGTACCTCAGTAATGACACAAACCACACACACGTGAACGGCATATATTAGCGTATTTAACACTGATGATGACGCCAGCGTAGCAGTCGAAACGCGTAGGCCGTGACAATACCAGTGACACGCATCGTGATAAAGGTCGTTGGTATTTCATAACAGTAAATATATTTAAGAAAACCACGCTGTATTCACAATGTAGAGCTATAAGAAATTAAAGCTGTGCCGTCAGCAATGCCTTACGTCACTTCCGATTTCGGGCTTAGAAAATTTAAAGCGTCTAATGTTTGCAAGATTCGATGTACTCATATTGGTTTGCTGAAGACTCAGTTCTTCTGGGGTGTTACACCTTGCCGATTGGTAAATATTTATCGACATTTCGAAGGAACATTTGTCGTCCTCTTGTGGGCCAAACAGGCCCAGGTTTGGAATTCTTAACACTGAACATGATGGCACCGTGATTTATCGAAACGTCGATAAGTATTTACCAGTCGGAATGCTGTAACATCCAAGAAGACACGAATCTACGTCTAATCTTTTTTGCGCATTGTACACAGGGTCGTGACATTTGACACGAGCGTAGAACATAAAACGTTTAAACACAACCGGAAGACTTGTGTGAAGTTAAACATCATTAAATGTGTCTGGATATTACACAGTACGCTCTGTAGCCATCTGCACATCACAGTGTTTATAAAATGCGTACCGGGGGGGCGGGGGGGGCTGCAGGGCCACAGCTCCCCAATATCAAAAAATTAGACTGTCATTTAAATTGAGTGAATCATGGAAAGCGTAATTATTTATATATATATATTTATGTGTATATATATATATGCATTTGGAAACATGTTATATTACAGTTGTATGTATCACATGATTTCTAAAACGTAGTTTTTAGAAACACATACTTTATATACATATGTATTTTCAGGGGTCATGTTTCCCCCCTTCCCGAAGTCAAAAATCTATTTGTGTACCTGGTGTTCATTGAAGCTTCCCTTGGCAAGCTACGATGACGATTTCAAAGTTCCACAGATAAATTTCCATATTGCCGGCTCGTAACATGAATGCCGAGACAAAAACTGAAGATACGTTATGAAATAACTGCAAATCATAAATTCGCTTCTGTCGATGAGTGACGTCGTTGTCCATAAAACTGCAGAGAAAAATGCACTTTCCAACAGTGAATGACATTTTTCAAACAAAGTCTGGAGTTATTTAACACTGAATAGGCTATTTTGTTTTTTTAAATTTCAAGTGCTGATTTTCAGTTCTGTAACATACTTTCTCAGTATTTCATCATCATCATCATCATCATCATCATCATCATCTTCCGTCATGAGTTAGGCCTTAATAGACCTGTTTCGGCCTCGTAAATTTGCCTCTTCAGAAGTCCCACTATTTTTGAATGTAAAATGATATAAAGAGACGCACAAATATAAAATTATGTAGATTCCGTCTGGCATCTATTTTGACACAACACTGAAGGCAGAGTCTGTTAAACTTTCCTTCACTTCTGAGACAAACTCATTCAAAAACATTCTGAGCCGAAATACAGCACTGACCAGCATATATTCAATTGGTTTTCATAATACAGCGCAATGACGTCATAACGCGGTGAAGGCACTGTGAAAAATTGCTTCTACAGCATTATGCCAAATACATACTTGACTGATTTGCGACAACTCAAATAAAAAAGCATTCGTGATAAACACCTATTCATTACAAAAGACTCTGTAAATTACTGTTCATATAAAAAATTTTGTCCAAGGCTGTGTCCGTAATTATTATAATCATAGAGGCAAGAAAAGGCTTGAGGGGTGAACAAGATTCAATTCGTTCAAAGACAATGGCCATATATTTCTTACTGAATTGGCTGATTCTGAATATGAAGGCACTAGAACCCTCCGAAACGTCGGGACAGTAACTCCAACGACACAGCAGTAACATACCAGAAAACGTGAACCTTCAGCAACACATCTATGTGAAACTCACATCCCTTTATCTTCATTTTTGTTACAGATTCGCATTTCCCTCATGCTATATAGAGTCAAGTGGTAAGATGGATAAATGACGCATTGGAAGGAGATGAAAGGAAGCCGTTGTAACCTAATCGAGGTACTACCCCTGTATTTGTGTCAGAAAATAAAAATAAACTAGAAACCTGCCAGTCACAGTGTCCGGTGCCTCAGACGAGATTCAAACTCACCAGCCTGCTCGGTCAGGCTCTGATTTGTTACTCTCTCACAGATCTACAGAATCCTAAACACGCCCACATTATATAAAAATAACTGCAATCACAAAATAAATAGAATATTTTTACAGAAAAGCAATTTGGTAACCCCATTTCAGGGCTACGCACCTACTGTTTTCACTCCTGCGAAAAAGTCGCACGTAGAAAGGTTAAAGCATTTAATAAACAGGCGTTATAGCATTTAAATCGTAATAAACATAACTGTGCTTACTAATGCTTGTTGCTGCGTAATTTCTTTCGGAGATCAACGGAACTGAAGCAACTTATGAGTAAGAAAGAAAAGACTTTGTAGCAAGCGTAAATAACATAAAATTGTTGAAATCGAGAGTCCTGTCTCAAGCGGAGGCCAAGGGAAGTACATCAAATAAGTTAGCTTCCCTTGGCTTCTGTTTGAGGCAGCGCTGTTAATTTTTAACATTATTTTTTTTTGCTCAAAAACAGTTTTTGAAAAGGAATCAATAAAAACAAAGGAGATTGCCATTAATACCGAATAATAAGCTTTCTAAAAACGTCTACCTTGAAAACAGCCGTTCGGCAGTGCAGAAGCTCATGACGTCACAAACACACCTAACCGTATAATAATACGATGATTATCCTTTATACAGGCCCGGTGAAAGAGTCTGAGCCCTTGAGACTCTATTCACTGTGTGATTTTGCACCTTGAGAAAACCAGTCAGAGTTGAAATTATCGTCTCTGAATTGCCCACAATGTTGGATTCATACTTTTTTTTATTAACGCTAACATATGTTCGGACAGTGCACGTTTTCATAGCTATTAGCAAATTTTGATGTAAGGAATTTTTCTGCGCATGACCGTAAGCACAACACCATGAAGACGAGCACAGAAAGGGGGAGGTAAAGCGCCACATATTCAAATACCTGCACTGTACATGCAGACAGCCATTACGTGTATGTTCACACCCGAAGAAAGCCTGGACAGCCGTTGGGTATGGGGCTCAGAATCTGTGTGGACGTGGTGACAAGCGGCGAATTCCTGCCCACATTGTGCACCACCACCACCACCACCACCACAAAAACAAAACAAAAACAACAACAACAACAACAACAACAACAACAACCCGTCCGAATGGTGACGCCGTCTAAGAAACAGTCAGCCTAATTGCCCGGACACTGGGCTCATGGGTTCCAATTCCATTCTGGACGCGGCTTTTGGGTTTATCGGCGTTTTTGTTAAGTTCCCTTGCACATGGAAGCCTTGCAGTTGGCTGAGCCCCGTGCCATGGGATCCTACCGAATGTCTAGAAACGATCCCTAATTAATATTAATAATAATTTCGCCAAAAATGATTATTTTGTTANCCGCCGCCGCCGCCGCCGCCGCCGCCGCCATCACCACCACCACCACAACAACAGCAGCAGCAGCAGCAGCAACAACAACAACAACAACAACCCGTCCGAGTGGTGACGCGGTCTAAGAAACAGTCAGCCTAATTGCTCGAACACTGGGCTCATGGGTTCGAATCCCATTCTGGACGCGACTTTTGGGTTTATCGGCGTTTTTGTTAAGTTCTCTTGCACATGGAAGCCTTGCAGTTGGCTGAGCCCCGTGCCATGGGATACTACCGAATGTCTAGAAATGATTCCTAATTTATATTAAAAATAATCTCGCCAAAAATGATTATTTTGTTATTGTTAGTAGTAATAGCAGCAGCAGCAACAGGAGCAGAATCACACGGCGTGGCAGTTTTAAGCAAACAGAAATACAGCCAACCGGTTGGCTATCCTGCGTTCTCCGACATGTGCCTGACTTCTTGCATGACAACTTCACGCACCTGTACACAATCTCAGTCTACAAATGGAGACGGATAAATGTTTAGATATAGTCTGCTGTATTCGACGAAAACACAGGCTTTTCTTGTTCGCTATAGTGAGAGAATAGGATGAAATTTTTATGGAGATTCTTAGATGTATGACTCACCCTTGCAGTGGCAGATTACAGTCGACAGCAGCAGTGTGATGGCCACCACTGCACCCGTCCTCATCGTGCGTCCACACTCACTTAGTACAAGCAACTAACTGCCAGGCACTGTGCTCACTACCTGTCTGACTGCATCTCCCCTCCAAAGCGACAGAAGTAAACACACACGCGCAAGACTTGGTGCAACAGGGGCACAAAGCGACGGCAAAACATTTCATGAAGACGTTAGTCTGTCTCTTTCGCGCTGAATATTTTTTTTGTGTACCTACATTTGTCAGCGACGGTTAAAAGTGAAAGACAAAAGTGTATTTGTGCACGACATGAGGGCGTACAGGATAGCTGCACTCATTCTTAACCTCTGCCCTGGATGGATGTGAGTTGTCAACTTCATGCGCCGGTCGCTTTACCCCAGCAAAAAACTCCCAGTAAGAACTTATTAGGAGGTTGGGTGGAAGCCGGGACCGGTCTAGACGTTTTGAATATTCTTTACCGTCGCCGGTAATTGAACCCAAGTTCGACAACGAATAATTAATATAAAAAATATTTCAAGAAAAGAGTAAAGGTGAAATTGTACCTGCGAACGCTATGAAATCATATGAGGGCGTAGAAGTACAACTCCACGCACTCTTAACATCGGCATTAAAAGGATGTCAGTGGTCAGGGTCACGCCTTGGCTGCCGGCATCCATTGCATATGAGACTCGGTAGACACCAGAGCTGGTTTGGACAATTTGCAGACGAGGGCGCCAGCTTCGTTTAAAGTATGTCCCAGTTTCATAAAGGGACTGAGGAAAAGCATGAAACCCTCAGGATAAACTGTGTCACAGCCGAGTTTCGACGCAGATACCTGCCGAGTCCAAGGGCAGAGACTCTATCGCTTGAATCAAACTACTCTGCATATTACATTTCTCTAAGAGACAAACAGATGTGATTTAGCTCAACTCACTGGTCTGGGGGGTCTACTCTGTCTCCTATACAATGGGTACCGCGAGGTAAACGACCGACGCGTGAACTTGGGCACTCACCTCCATCTAGCCTGGAAGTTAGAAATGAACGGAGCTGTACCTCCACTCCTTCCATGGGCCTTCATGGCATGGACAGGGAGAACTTTACGTTTATGTCAAGTCCTTCCTCATCTGATTCTTCATGACGTGTCACCTGCGCCACTTGACCTAAGCCACACAGGCATGCGGGCCGGCAGGTTATGACTCAAATCATCCCCACTGACCATAAAACTCTGTATTGTCCCTGTGTTATAAAGTAGCCCGTCTTACTGGGATTAGTCTAAAAGTTACATAGGAATTATTTGTCCATCACATGAAGTTTCAACAGTGTTGGTGGTAAGATCACATTCTTCAGACCTGGTTCTGTGACTAATAGCAATTAATTACCAAGAGAGAAGCCATATTCCAGAAAAAAAGGTTTCGTTTCGTAGTCCTTCCCTCTTCTACATAACTGTTCAAGCAGGTGTAGAGGGTTTTATTTTCACTTCATTACACTCAAACATACCACAGTCGGTAGGACTCCTCTGGACGAGGGATCGGCTCGTCGCAGAGCCCTCTGCCTGGCAACAAAAACACAGTACAAGAGAAAAAAAATCCATACCCCCGGTGGGATTCGAACCCACGATCCCAGCAAGCGCTCGACCGCAGACCTACGCCTTAGACAGCGCGGCCACTGGGATCGGCCACAAAAAAAATGTAACATTCAGAAACCACTTATCTTGGCAGATCAACAAGTAACAGCCGTATTCAAAATCTACTGAAATATTTACCTTTACCTGGTGCAAAAGGCAAATTAGAAATTTTTTTTCCCCATGGCGCAACAGCACCCAGTGGGTCAGGGCCTCCTCATTATCGAGGCTTCACGATCATACTCAGACACACCACAAGCGGTAGGATTCCTCTGGACGAGTGATCAGCCCGACGCAGAGACCTCTACCTGACGACACACAACACTCACAAGAGAGAGACATCCATGCCTTCAGCAGGTTTCGAACCTGCAATCCCAGCAAGCGAACGGCCGCAGAGCCACGCCTTAGACCTCGCAGCCACCGGGATCGGCCAACTTAGAAAATAACATGGAGAAAATTGTATTTTCGGTAAAACTGATGGGCAGAGCAAAAGACATGTTTTGTAGGAGTTACATAAAAATACAGGAACACGCTTATGTTGTTTGCTTCAGTCAGCCTGTGGATGCTTATTTGGATCACCCTTCTCCCCTCTTGCCCACCCCCCCCCCCCATCACAAAGGCACAAACCCTGCTGGTCTTACATCAGCTGCGCTGCTTAAACAGGAGAGGCGTATTAAAGTGAAACCTACAGGGTGTATATTGTGTGGTGATGGGTTTATGGGCTTTATCCATCG
>BLKM01000452.1:108035-258135 GCA_013340265.1 Coptotermes formosanus
CCTGTCTAATGGGCCCAACAGAATAGGTGTTCTTCTCTTCTCCCCCTCCATTCACCTGAGGACGGAAGCAGAGCCAGCTTCCGAAACGTCGCGATTTTAATTTTTTAACATTTTTAATATTTTACTCTTCGGACGATGGATAAACTCCATAAACCCATCACCACACAATATTGTACATCATCGTCAAAACCTTTTAGAATTTACAGGGTGTATGTAAATACTTGTACAAACTTCAGAGTGAGTTCACCACACCAAAAAATTAAAAGTTCGTATTAATATACGTCCATAAACCGTTTTCGAGACGCAGACCCCACGTTCGCCTGACCTCATTCCTTTACATTTTTATCCATAGGGACACTTAAAACTCCTAGTGTATTCGACTCCAATTTAAAATGAACAGCCACTTCACAAAAGCATTTTTGATGTCTGTCAAAATATTTGCAACCGCGCCCCCCCGCGCTTGCCTGGCCCTTTGAAAATGTGCGACAGTCCACGTGTGCACTGATTCACGTGGAGGACATTTTGAGCATTTTTTGTGAATTGTGACTCGACAAACAGCAAGAACTGAAAAGTCGTTAAAGTGCGAACGTGTATTATAAGTGTACTGTGTCAGCTGTAAGCAGAATATTATAGCGTGTACTTAAAATGCTTAGTGTTGAATGTAATCTTTCAATTAAACTAAAAACCAGCCGTTTACGGACATACGTTTATATGACCTATTTTGTTTTGATATAAAGAACTCATTCTTGAAGTCTGTCAACGTATTCTTGTTACATCCCGTATAATTGCCGGAACCTAAACTAGTCGAACCTAAAATTCAAAAACAGCTTTTTTTTTCTGTACCAAATATCAAAGTAATTGTCTCCTGTAGCTGGTTTCTGTTGTTTACCCCATTGCAGATGCAGGATGAACCGGGATTCTCTTGCAGTGCCGCACAAAAGCCAATTCTTCCATCACCCGGAGCGGAGGGTTGCAGCACGCACGCAAGCACGCACACAAATTTCTACTAACACACAATTCTACAAGATGGCCGTACTATTCCTAGATGCATTTTTTCGGGTCTTAAAGCAAACGCTTTGGACAAGTTTTTAACTGCAGAGTGTGAAATAAACACAACTCTACATATTATTTAGCAGTACTCAAACTAAGCATAACTCTGCTTATTTAGCAGTACGTATAATAAGCATAACTCTACTGTCTATTCAGCAGTATGCAAAATAAATGTATTTCTAATGTTTATTTAGCTTTACGCGTAATAAACGCAGTTCTAATCTTCATTTAGCAGTACGCACAATAAACAAAACTCTAATCTTTATTTGCCAATAGTCCTAAGCACAATAAACGTAACACCACTGCATATTGAGCAGTAAACCTAACAAACATAACCCTACTGTTTATTTAGCAGTAGGTATAATAAGCATAAATCTACCGTTTTTTCTGCAACAGGCATAACAAATATAATTTTATAAGACTTCGTATTTTAATCTTCTGATAAAAGTGTCGAAAAATTGTAACGTGTTCCATGTCAGTCATTATTTACACCTCCATCACCGTCTTGTATTTTTACAATATGCAATGGAACAATATTCTAGTTTTTAGTTTGTCGCTCAAAGCAGAATCCGCGAGACTGCTAACAATGTCACTTACACCTATGTTGCTCTCAACTCCCGTACACCTACCGGTTGTTGGCTAGGTATAGCGCTCTGTTAGCAACCAGCCAGTGTGCACAAGCCATTGTCACCAAAACGTGCCCTTTGGCCACCACATCCAAGTTAAAACGTCTGTTTAGATATTCTTCTTCATTTATTCATTCACACACAGAGGACAGGAAAAGAAATCTCACACATTTACCCTTTCCGTTGTACTTCATTATACTCCCGCCCACCTTATACTCATTCCCTTCACAGAAATGACTTTCACTGTTTAAAAGCACTTTGGGCTGGCTAACATAGGCCAGACAAGGTGTAGGGTGACAAAACTCTAGCACTGAACTCTTCAATTCATGGAGCCTCAATACAGTTCAGTGTGACTTTCTAATTCTCATTTATTAAACATTAAGATATTTTGGGATGTAATGCCGTATAATCTGACAGTTACCAGAGTTTCGAAGAAACCTTCTGCCTCCATCCTCAGGGTAGAAATTTTATTATCCCAGCTAGAAATGACAGCATAAGGTTAATCTGCATGGCGTCATATGGTAGAAGGAATCCTGAAATTATTTTTCCTTTCCTTTCTTATGGTTTGTGTTCAGGCACTGGTTATTTGTGGTTCTTCTGTTTCCCCAGTCCCCTGAACGCAACCAGCGCTGAATGTTACTTACGTCACATCCTGGTAACGAAATGGCTTTCTTTCTTAATCCGCCCCTATTTCCAAAAGAATATCACTTTTGTTGAAAAGTCCCCAACTTTCGAACTTTTGTATTTCTCTTACGGACAGCTTTAAAGAAGAAGGGAATAATGGAGCACTGCTAGAATGACACTGACATTGGGAAACCTTAGTACCAACCAACCTGTCCCAGTGCTATTTTGTTCACCACAAATCTAACATGAAATGGTCCAGACTTGAACCCTGGCCGATGCAGTACGATGCCACAGGCTAACAGCCTGAACTAGCCTTGGTAACTCAAAGCATTAATAATGCGGTTTCCTACCCCATAGTAAACACACCCGTCTCTGTTGAATAAACGGACACAATTGAGCAAAATATTACACTTTATCTTGGGTATCATACTAAGCATAGAACTACGGACGAACCCGGTTATAACGTCGTCGGTTAATGCGACACCTCGTCTATAGCGTCAGATATTCTGTGGTACCAATTAATTCCCCACTCTTAACCATAACATTATATTCCTCGGTTATAACAACACTCGTTTACGCCGACACAGTCTCTTTCATGACGTTATAACCGAGTTCGACTGTACATTCTATGGGGGCAAATTAGGTGCTTTCGGAGTTAAATAAGGGGGTAAACATTGTAACTACTTTGCGTAAGAGGGTTAAAGCGACCATCTCCGAGAATCTAGAAAGGAGGCAGACCGAGGTATATAAGTCCATACAAGATGGATGCTGGAACTTGAAAGAGGAAGCACTATTTCGCACTTTCTGAGTGAACTCGCTTTGGAAGAATCTACGGACCGATCGTGAGACAGACTACGTGTTGATGATAATGATGATGATAAATATAAGACCGTGGATAATGGGTTTCGCTTTCTCAGATTGCGACCATTCCAAAATGCTTGTAAAAGCTAGCAGGTCTGGACTAGTTCAGCGGGTAAGCCAGACTTACTCTGCATTGCAAAATGAACACCATGTAAATATGCATGTATGTTATTTGCTAGAAAGAAATGTTTCCGCGTAAAATTGCACTGGTCTGCAAACACTAACACTCCTGATATGGGTTTAGGAACAAAAACAGACCGCATGAGTGTGAACTGGCCTCAAATGATGAAGCCTGTCTTCCACCTGCGGTCTCCAGTCTTAGCGACATGACACCTGCTGGCTGTGTGTTAGCAGAGTCAGCTGCGCTAACTGAAGTGAGACAGATCTGTTACACTAACTGTCTGAGTGTTCACAAGGAAGAGCATGTCGACAGTAATTGGCTCTAATTACCCGTGTGCATTTTTGTGGGGTCCCGTAAGAGGGCAGTTCCCAGGCTCGAGACACGCTGATTTTCTTTTTGTGAATACCGCACCTTAACAATATCTTGCCGGAGCAGCGGTGTGCAAACACGCGTGGAACAGTGGCGCGCATGCGCGCTAAATAGCACTGACGAGGACAGCGTCACAGAATATGTCATTGCCGCCTCTTCTGACGTGGGACAGAAACAAGCATGCCCTAATCCGTGGCTCACAAACTTTATTTATCCACAATCCACAACCGTGCCTCAGACAGTTCCAGTAATATCTGTTCAGCCCTGCAGCATATCGCCGAAGATTTATAGAGGAGGAGAAGGAGGAGGAGAAAGAAGAAAAAGAGAAGGAGGAGGAAGGGGAGGAGGAAGCAGATGAGGTGCAGGAGGAGGAGAAAAAGAGGAAGAGAAGAGGAAGGCGAGGAAGACGAAGGGCAGGAGGAGGAAGAGGAGAAGGAAGAGAAGGAGGAAGAGAAGGAGGAGGAAGCGGAGGAGGAAGAGGAGAAGGAAGAGGAGGAGAAGGGGGAAGAGGAGGAGGAAGAGAAGGAGGAACAGGAGGAGAAGGAGGAAGAGGCGGAGGAAGAGGAGGAGGAAGAGAAGGAGGAAGAGGAGGACGAGAAGCAGCAGCAGCAGCAGCAGCAGCAGCAGCAACAACAACAACAACAACAACAACAACAACAACAACAACAACAACAAAACGAGGGCGCCGCAAAACAAGTTTCCTTATTTTATTCCTGTGAAACAAAGGATCCTGGTGATCTGTGAGGACAAGGCTTCGGGCTGGACAGGAGCGTTACTCGCCCCACCATCTCCAGACTGGCTCAGGACCCACCCAGTCGCCCGTTCAAAGGGTGTTCCTCAGGGTATAAAGTGACCGTCGCCTAAGGCCGACGGCTTACCTCAGCCTTTGCGCCACGATTAAGCATACATGGAGTTATGCCTTCGCTCCCACATACGTCTTCAAGGTGTGATTAAGTGCAGGTAAACTTTACATTGTTCTTATACCCAGTCCGCAACATTCAACCAACAAAATGCACAACATTGTACGTTAGATATTTACATTATAATATCACGCTGAATGTTCCTACATGTTTCGATCCACAAGGGATCATCATAATGGAGCCAAACCAAACAGTAGTGCACAAAACTAAATTAGCAAGTTTTGCACACAGTAGACACGGTGTAAAAAGGTCAGATAATTAAAATGTAAGACAGTTATTTATATTCCAAATATTTCAATTTTTACACCATATCAACTGCGTACAAAAGGCGATAACTAGGTTTTATGCGGTACTGCTTTGGTTTGGTTCCCTGAGGATTATCCCTTGTGGATCGAAGCATGTAGGAATATTCAGCGTGATATTATAATATAAATATGCAACTTACAGTATTGTGCGTTTTGTTGGTTGATTGCTGCAAAGAAGTGCACACCCTCTATTTCCTTTACCTTGCACAACTTTGAATCTTAATAGGTGAATCAAAACTGTCAACTACTGACATCACATAAGGGTCTGAATATTTAAACACTGACAGACGACAGCCAGGCAACGCCATCGTATTCAGTGTTAACTATCTTGGCGACCGAGGAAATGCACAAAAATCAGCTTATAATTGTAAATTTGAGGCCATAATTCACACCGAGTGCATAATTGTTGTTATTTCCAAAAGGATCACTGTCGCGTTGTTTTGAAGAGGTACGTATTTTTACCTGACAAGAGAAGCCTACAATTACAGCACAGTTTTAATAACAAATTATAAAATTTGTTCCTGTACAAAACCACGTTCATAAATATACAGCATGTACACATTATAATACAACAATCTCTTTGTTACCGCGCAATGAGTTGTAGTAGAGCCACAAGGATCACGTAGCATATGACGGAAGCGAACGGTGCGCTTGCGTGAGAAAAGTAATCGCCAGGTGGGAGTGCAGTGCACTGACTGGCGCGCCAGTGCCGCACGTTGCCAGCGCTATCTCGTGCCAGCAGACACAACTCAAGGTGAGGACTTGCCGGAAGTCCGCGTACCAGATGGCTGCGTGCACTGTACGGAAGGTCCACTTCCATAACAACGTGTTGTGCCTCGCGCGCTACCAAGCGGAAGTCGGCAACATCACTGCGTGTTGACACGAACCACGTGAGCGACACGCCGTTACCTGTCCTGTAAAAGGAAAACTATCGTATGCAATAAACGGAGTGACGCTTCAAAGTGACATTTCTTGGTTTCATACCAGCATTTTCGCTTGCAGTACTTGTGTTTCAGGGACAGTTTTCCGCAGTGTGATCTGTTTAACTTTACGTTTGCTTGGTACCAGGTGCGCACCCAGAATTTTTCCTTCGGAGAGGGGAAGGTTGACCCTCAGGCTATACATAATTTATGTTTGGTTTTAAACATTATGTTATAAAAATCATGTTGTAAGTACAACATAACACTGTTTGCAACTGCATTTATATACATACAAATGTAACTACAGATTTCATTATTCAATCACAGTGTCCTATCTTCTTGATTTTTTTAATTTTATTAATTTATTTTTCAAAATTCCAATGTACCACTCACCAGCCTACTTCAATGGCTGATTTTGGCTGAAGGGGAAATCAGCTAAAACTTTTGATATTGTGATATATATATATATATATACCAAGCTGCTTTTTTTAAATTACGGTTTTGGGGGTTGGGGGGCTGCAGCCCGGCAGCCCCCTTGGGTGCGCCCTTGCTTGGTGCATAACATTTCTGTTCAAGCTTCAGGTTCCTATTTTCATTGGATTCATAACAATTATACAGAGTAAACGAAAAGTCCCTACGCACCTGTGGCAAGTAGGATATCGGTCAGAGTTAACGTCACTGTGAAATCATGGTACTGTACTTACAGTTACAATAAATGTTGGAAGTGACCCCACAGGCATGTGACAGAGGTCACGCATGCCACCTAAGTTGCTTTATGTCTGGGACGTCATGCTTCCAGCACAGTAAAGCACACTTCTTGCGCAAGAGCAAAAGGTAAAGCAGTCCCATTACAGGCCTGGACAGGCCCACAGGGTTCCAGGAGGTCGAGGCTACCAGATTTCTAGACATTCGGCACATGAAGGTGGTAAGGTTGTCAGCCCTACGCACCGGCCGCCTTTACCCCTCAGAAAATATTCCTGGTACTCATTTCCGTTAGAGGCTGAGTCGACCCCAGGGCCATAACATAGTGCGACCGACAGGATTATGCCAATGAAAAATTCCACTGACACCATCGGGAATCGAACCCGCGACCTGCCGGTTTGTAGCGCAGTGCCTCAACCAACTGCGCCACCGCAAGAGCACAGGGACTTTTCGCTCACCAGTAACTATATTAGTAAAATGACCGTCGAAATACCAACAGGGAAATCAGACAATCCCCACCTACAGCTACAGTTTTACACCTATTTACAGCCATTGGCTTCCGACCGTTTTATGGCAAAGGGCCACGCTGTTTATTTGGGGCTGATTTGCAGGCCGCAGCTGGAAGAATAACAGTAAGTGGCACACATAATCGCCTGAATTATTGTGTAATATGTAGAGTATATGGGGGCCGCGGTGGCGTGGTGAGTCCAGAGGACTCCTTTGGACGAGCGATCGGCCCGTCGCAAACACCTCTACCTGATAACACACAACACTCACAAGGGACGAGATACGCATGACCCCGGCGGGATTTGAACCCGCAATCCCAGCAAGCGAGCGGCCGCAGACCCACGCCATAGACGGCGCGGCCACCGGGATCGGCGTTTACAATGTTAGGATACGTCAACCGTGTTAAGTGGGTCCCTGTCACCGTGTTAACTGGGTCCCTGTCACCACGGCATGGCAGTCCTCGGGTTGCGGATAGAGGAACAGCCTCCAGTTATGGAGGGTAGCTGCGAATACATTGAATAAGCAGTCGCGGACAGCCGACAAGGGGTGGTCCTCCAGATTGGGGGTTGGGCGAGGTGCTAACAAGTCCTCACCGTAAAAAATTATGATGTTACGAAACGCCTCGGACACGCCTCGGACCTGGACCGATCCTGTGGTACGACCCCAGCTACGGAAAAGGGATGTGAAGCTCTTGTGAATGCGGTAATGAACTTCCGGGTTCCTTAAAATGCGGTGAATTTCTTGACTAGCTGAGAAGCTGTTAGCTTCTCAAAAAGGCCTCTGCTCCCTGCAGTTAGTTAGTTAGTTAGTTAGTTAGTTAGTTAGTTAGTTAGTTAGTTGGTTGGTTGGTTGGTTGGTTGGTTGGTTGGTTGGCTGGTTGGTTGGTTGGTTGGTTGGTTGGTTGGTTGGTTGGTTGGTTGGTTGGTTGGTTGGTTGGTTGGTTGGTTGGCTGGCTGGTTGGTTGGTTGGTTGGTTGGTTGGTTGATTGGTTGGTTGGTTGGTTGGTTGGTTGGTTGGTTGGTTTGTTAATTGGTTGGTTGGTTGGTTGGTTAGTTAGTTAGTTAGTTAGTTAGTTAGTTAGTTAGTTAGTTAGTTAGGATACGCTAATTCTGTATGATGAACTGGAAGCAGTCAGCATACTGTTACAATAGACTTAGTATCCTCGCATTTACTCAAAGAACTGAGTAAAGCCACGACCAAATAAGCCCACAGAGTCTGTCGCCACGAAATTCCGTGAGATGGATGAAGTAAGAGGAGCGGAAGACATTTACTGCAAGACAAGCCGTAGGAACAGAGAACGTAAGGGAGGCACCTTGCTGTACAGAAGAAAATATATTCCAGAATTAAAAGTCCATTCATAACACAAACATATGCACCTTTTATATATAGAGGAGTACAGTTTTACATCACTTCCTTTACACGGTACGCACTAGAGATCATACAGGGACAAGACACATACAGGATCGAATGTAAATTAGACGTTTACTTTCGAAGAAAAAACCGCAACGTAGCCATATACAGTTTTTAACCATATTTTGTGAAAACGCCATAATAATGTCACTCTTCTACTGATTTCAATATATGAAATATTACAAATAATACAGCCAAAAGGGGAAGAGAAGCATAGGATGTCCAAGTAAAAGATGGAAGGACCAGCTTCATTTTGAGGGATAAAGAACAGGCACTACGCCTGACACTTCACAGCTCATGCTGCTGCTGCTGCTGATGATGATGATGAAATATTACAAATATTATTTTAATCACAGTTTGTGAAAACCCAATGGTTAACACTGGCTGCAAGAATGCTCTAAAATAACATAAATTACTTGTTAATATTTATACTGTTTTAAGTCTTAAATCTTGGTGCAGAATTCCCTCAGGATGGCGTAGATGACGCTGAGACGCAGGAGCGATGTGTAAATAGTACTTCTATATCGCCCTATTTTTTAAAAAGGGAACAACCCACAAGATATCAGTTTTACAGGAGAAGCAAGAAGGTGGCTCCGTTTTACATATGACAAATGCTTTGACAGGTAGGGTATCCCGCACCTGTCTTGGTTATTCCTGAAGATGGAGTTGCCACCTTTTTACACATCACAGAGGACCATTAGTTGAATTATTCGCTACACATAACTCAGTTTAGCTCGAAGTGGCAGTTAGCCCCTTTTTACAAAACATGGGAGATATATGAAAGTTGTATTTGTTGGTGTTATGAATGGACTTCTAATTCAATCAAAATGCGTGGAATAAATAATACGAAATATGTCTCAGAACTTCTGAGATACAGACGACAGCTGCAAGGAAAAGTAGAGGAAAAGTCAAACTGCATTCAGATTTTAGCACCCACCTGTGTATGTCTCGGAACGTGAGGTCCGGTTTGATGTCAAAGTGAAGTCCAGCACGCACGTTGTCACACGTCATTCGGTCTTCCGAAACAACGGCGACAGACTGTCCCTCCAAGAACTGCGGTGTGGCGCACAGGAGTTCTCCCCACGCGGGGTCCGGTGTCACCTGGGAAGTCAGCCACTGCCGCAAAGGCCTCAATTCGCAGTCACAGTTCACAGGGTTGCCTATACAAAGGCATAACTTAATTTAAGTTCAGCATTCACCGTTATGTCCGGTAAGGATTTGGAAGGAAGCGGACGTGGCCAAATTCCAAACATTCCGTCGTTCAAATTATACGTACTGGACAGTATGCACGAGTTTTTGTTGTGAAACGTAACTTCGGGGGTGGAAGAGGGTTGTGGAAGTCACCGCTATTCCTGTTGTAATCATTGCAACTGAATTATAACACGTATTTTGTGGGGTACAGAACAGGTTCACAGATTACTAAACATAGCAACAAACACGACGACATTAACTTTGCTTTACTTACAACGTGACTCATAGGCGCACCCAGAGTTTTTCTTGCCCCCCCCCCCCCCAATATTTTTCAAAATTCTGATGTACTGGTCATCAGCTGATTTCAGTGGCTGATTTAGGATGAAGGGGAAATCACGCAAAACTTTTGATATCATCGTGTCTACAAAATCTGTGGTTTTTAAATTTCGCTTTTGGGGGGTTTGGGCGGGGTCTGCAGCCCAGCAGCCTCCCCCTCCACACCCCCGCCTCAGTGACTTGTTGAATATCGCCGTCTCTGTGTTTCAACCACATGTGGTCATCTTCAGGACGAATATTATTTCAGTGTCAGAATGAAACAGAATATTTCGGTGAACACAGTGTATGCTGAACATTGCCTACAATTGGTCAGTATTAATATCTGATGATTAAGGAATTTGCGTCGGTTACGAATATATCAAAACTCCAAATATGATCATGCTGACTGATTTTAAAGTCTACGACGTCAAAGTTAAGAAAACAGACTATTTATTTTCTGTTTCGTGAACACACACCAAACCAAAAAAGACAGGCATGTGCGTATAACGTAACAGTGTAACCATTGTTGCCGTGGAAAAGCAATAAGCATTACATATTCTGAGTGTGTCTGTAGCCCTACTCATCCAGCATGCAAAGCGCATGCACCGTATTATATTGACATCTGTCGCCTGTCTGGCTCAACCATATTTTTCCACATTTTATCACAAACGACACGATTTTCGAAAAATAGATATTGAACATGAAATGTGTTTTGATTTTCTCTACAACTTTTGTCTCAAACATTTCTCATTCTAAGAATAATTTGGCGAGATGATATTATAAATGTACATAGGTCTTCATGTAAAGTACCCATTATTCTTGTCAAATCTTAATGAAACTTTAACTTTTGCGGCAGATTTTCGAAAAATTCTTAAATTTAAAATTCCATGAAAATCCGTCCAGTGGGGGGCCGAGGTATTCCATGCGGACGGACAGACAGACGTTACGAGCCTAATAGTCACTTTTTGCAATTTTGCAAACGTGCCTAAAAATGCTTCATTCAAACTCTTAATGACGTGAACACCTAGTTAGGCACAGTCAGCTTTACAGCTCCAAACTCAATTTTTTTCTGTGGTGCAACAGCTCAACTCGGGTCTAGGCCGCCTCATTGGTGAGTTTTCTAGATCACACAGTTAAACAAACACACAACCCGCAGGACTCTTCTGAACGCGTGATCAGCCCGTCGCAGAGGCCGCTACCTATACAACACGCAAGAAACACAGGAGACGAACACCCATGCCCTCAGCGGGATTCGAAACCGCGATCTGAGCAATCTAGCGGCCGTAGACCTACGCCTCAGACCGCAGGGCCGCCAAGTTCGTCTTCCAACCGCGCTTAGCCCCACGCATAATATTTCCTGTTACATGTGATCTTTGACCAGAGAGGCTCCAGGTTATTCATAACACAGCTCCACCAAAGTTTCAGTCAGCATAACGCGAGCATAACTTCTTCGGCGTTCATCACTTCTAAAGGCCCACTGATTGAATGGTTGGAGCTATTCCTCCACTCCACCACATCCCTTCGCTGCCTGTACAGGGCCAATTTCATCTACGATGCGAGAGGGACCGGGTTTGTATCCATCTTCACACTTACCTGCATATAACACTCGCGTGCCGTTCTCTACGAGTGGCATCACTTCGTGGTGAAAGTGCTTCAATCTGTTGGCGCGCACATCAACTGTTCTGAGCTGCGGCTTAAGTGATACGAGTTCCGCTAGAGGCAGCATGGTCAGCAGGTTGTGCTGCAGGTAGAGGGCAGTAAGGTTGGGAGGGGGCCCGAACAGCGCACCAGGTAGCTCAGTTAACTCGTTGTGTGACAAGTCAAGCACCCTCAAAGCCGTCAGGTTACCCAGAACATCTGCAACAAAGCATACGTCACTTACTGTAAACACTATGAACGTATCTGAACCGGAATAGCTCAGTCTGTATAGCGATTCGCTAGGGGCTGCACGGTCCTGGGATCGAAACCGAGTGGAGGCGAGATTTTCCGCACCCGTCCAGACCGGCCATCGGGCTTAGCCAGCCTCATGTAAAATGGGTACCGATTTGTTTCCCAGGGGTAGAATGGCCAAGGCGTGGCGTTGACCACCCACCGCCATCTAGCGGCGAGGTCAAAGAAAGAATATATCTATACTTGTATGTTATGCTATTCATACCGTGAGTATTCTTACAACCAACACATCTACCAGGGCCGTGCCATGGCTCAGGCGATTAGTCGCCGGCCTCCCACAGCGGAGGCCCGGGTTCGATCCCGGGGTCAGTCCATGTGGTCGACAAAGTGGCACTGGGACAGGTTTTTTCCCCCAGTACTTCGGTTTTCCCCTGTCAATATCATTCCACCTTTGCTCCATTACTAGGAAAAGGACAAAAAATAATCATCATCATCATCATCTTCATCAGAGGGTTGCACAATAAGCCTCATGGCTTATTGTGCGGGGCCCTTCATCAATACAAAAAAACACATCTACCAACTTACGCATTTAATAAAATACATTCAAGAAGAAGTATTCTATGCCTACATGTTTCGGAATCGGGGTGCCATCATCAGGGAGTTGTTTAGAACAAAGGAGTACAAGGCCAGCACGCCAATCCAGGCATTACGTCACCCCTATTGGAATGATCACTTTTAATATTATAACGTTGTAGTTTTATGCTTGTTTACTTTACGTATTTTAGAATTTTAATATTTCAATGTCTTGATCACGTACAGTCCAAGAACTGCTTGGCCCATGAAGACGGGACCGATAGTTTTTCCCGAAACGTCGGTAATAAACAACCAAACTACGCTGCGTAAAATCGCAAAAGAGTGCAGATCTCTACCAGATGGATTGTCGTGGGGGCCAAACCCTGTCGGATAACTGCTTTGAGCTGTTTGCCTACTGCATAGCTCATTTTGATGTCTGCATTGGCGAGTATTTCGGACACCAAAATCACATCACATGTGCACAGTACTCTAACCAAGTAACTAACTCCATGGAGCACAGGCCTTCTTGAGAAGCTAACAGTTTCTCAGCTAGTCAAGAAATTCCCCGCATTTTATGGAACTCTGAGGTTCATTACCGCATTCACAAGAGCCAGCCACCTGTCCCCATCCTGAGCCAGCTCAATCCAGCCCATGCCCCCATCCCACGTCTTGAAGATCTATTTTAATATTATCCTCCCTTCTACGCCTGGGTCTCCCAAGTGGTTGCCTTCCCTCAGGTCTCCCCACCAAATTCCTGTATGCACCTCGCTTTTCCACCATACGTGCTACATGCCTCGCCCATCACAGTACTCACTGTGACGAATCTCATTGAGGATGTTGTGGCTAACGTTGAGCAACTCCACACGGCCAGTGCCGACAGTGACGTCATACGTCAGCACGGGCATCACGTTGTAGCTGAGGTCTACTTCTCGCAGCTTGTACGGCACCCAGGGCGAACTGGGGAAGGTGTGACGAGTGATGAACGAAATCTTGTTGTGACTCAGGTTCACCTGGCAGGCAGAGAGACGCATCTGAATGAAAGGCGAATTACGTGGAGGTTCTTGCGACAAACATTTCTCTTAAGTGGCTGCAGAATTTTAAAGACTCCGGTATGGTTCATAAGCGTATGAGAAGCAAATTACACCCCCCATTAAAATATAGAACACACACTTATTTTTAATCAACACATCAACCAACTTACGCACTTGATAAAACATCCATAAGCAAGTATAAAACTGCTACATGTTTCGGCACCGAGATGCCATCATGAGGGAGTTATTCAGATCAAAGGAGTACAAGGCCAGCACGCTTGTCCATGTATTATGTCGCCCTTATTAAGGATATTAAAATATTAAAATTTTAAAATATACAAAGTTAATAATCATAAATTACAATGTTGTAAATTTAAAATTTTAAAAGTGAGCCGTTCCAGGTATTGCAGTTGTTTACACTCTGTATGGAGTACGTACACAAACATCTTCTTGGTCTGTTATGATCCGAAGAGGTGTCCTGGACCGTAATATTTTAAGTAGAGTTTCGTCATTAGCTTAAAAAGTTTAAGTTTTCGTTCCTTTAGTTTGTTTTGTGTATAAAAATAATGTTGTAATTCCAGGCTTCTGGCCATGTTAAGTGGGTCCCTGTCACCACGGCATGGCGCGTCCTCGGGTTGCGGATGGAGGAACGGCCTCCAGGTATGGAGGGTAGCTGCGAATACATTGAATAAGCAGTCGCGGACAGCCGACAAGGGGTGGTCCTCCAGCTTGGGGGTTGGGCGAGGTGCTAACAACTCCTCACCGTAAAAAATTATGATGTTACGAAACAGCCTACAAAGCCTCGGACCTGGACCGATTCTTTGGTACGACCCCAGCTACGGAAAAAGGATATGAGTTTTGGAACATGGAATGTGAGGAGCATGTATAGGCCAGGGTCACTTATGACAGTGGCCAGGGAATTAGCTAAGTACAAGTTAGATTTAGTGGGTGTACAGGAGGTTAGGTGGGACAAAGAAGGGACTGTAAGAGCCGGGGAGTATACTTTTTTCTATGGCAAAGGGCAGGAAAATCACCAATTGGGAACAGGTTTTTTTGTGCACCAGAGAATGGTATCAGCAATCAAGAGAGTGGAGTTTGTTAGTGCTAGGATGTCATACATAGTGCTGAGAGGCCGCTGGTGTAATATCATTGTTCTGAATGCGCATGCACCAACGGAAGAGAAGGGTGATGATTCAAAGGACAGCTTCTATGAGGAATTAGAAGGGGTTTTTGATCATTTTCCTAAATACCATATGAAAATTCTGTTAGGAGATTTTAATGCAAAAGTGGGGAGAGAGGATATTTTCAAACCGACTATTGGGAATGAGAGTTTACATCAGGATAGCAACGATAATGGTGTTAGAGTAGTAAACTTTGCCACATCAAAGAATCTAGTTGTTAAGAGCACTATGTTTCCGCACCGAAATATTCATAAATACACCTGGACCTCTCCTGATGGGAAGACTCACAATCAGATCGATCACATATTGATAGATAGGAGACGGCATTCCAGTATACTCGATGTGCGATCTTTCAGGGGAGCTGACTGTGATACTGATCACTATCTGGTGGTTGCGAAAGTTAGGGAAAGACTGGCAGTAAGTAAACAAGCAGCACAGAAGTTTGATGTAGAGAGATTTAATCTCAAGAAGCTAAGTGAACTAGAGGCTAGGAAACAGTATCAGCTTAAGATCTCAAACAGGTTTGCAGCTCTGGAAAACTTAAATGTTAGTGAGGACATGAATAGGGCTTGGGAAAACATTAAAGAGAATATCAAAATCTCGGCTCAAGAGAGTCTAGGTCTACACGAACGGAAGCAGCATAAACCATGGTTTGATGCAGAATGTGCAGAATTTTTAGATAAAAGGAAGCAGGCTAAAATTCAGTGGTTACAGAATCCAAACCAAAATAATGGAGATAATCTGCACAACGTAAGACGTGAAGCTAGTAGACATTTCAGGCACAAAAAGAAGGAATATCTGAAAGCTAAAATTAATGAAATTGAAACAAACAGTAAGAAGAAGAATATAAGAGACTTGTATAGGGGTATCAATGAGTTTAAGAGGGGGTACCAGCCTAGAAGTAATGTAGTAAAGGATGAGAAGGGTGACCTGGTTGCAGACTCCCACAGTATTTTGGCTAGGTGGAGGAATCATTTCTCCCAGCTGTTGAATATACACGGGGTTAATGATGTTAGGCAGATTGAAGTACACACAGCAGAGCCACTAGTGCCTGAGCCCAGTGCCATTGAGGTTGAGATGGCTATTGGAAAACTAAAAAGCCACAAATCACCAGGTATTGATCAGATTCCAGCAGAATTGATTAAAGCAGGGGGTAGGATTATTCGGTCTGAAATCCATAAACTTATTATTTCTATTTGGAATAAGGAGGAATTGCCTGAGGAATGGAAGGAGTCGGTCATTGTGCCTATTTATAAGAAGGGTGATAAGACAGATTGCAATAATTATCGAGGCATATCACTTTTGTCGACTACGTACAAAATTCTATCCAACATCCTTTTGTCAAGGTTAACTCCATATGCAGAGGAAATTATTGGGGATCATCAGTGTGGATTTCGACGTAACAGGTCAACCACTGATCATATATTCAGCATTCGTCAAATACTTGAGAAAAAATGGGAATACAATGAGGCAGTTCATCAGCTATTTATAGACTTCAAGAAAGCCTATGATTCAGTTAGGAGGGAGGTCTTGTATAATATTCTCATTGAGTTCGGTATCCCCATGAAACTAGTAAGGTTAATAAAAATGTGCCTAAGTGAAACATATAGCAGAGTTCGGGTAGGCAAACATCTGTCTGACACGTTCCCTATTAAGAATGGCTTGAAACAAGGAGATGCTCTGTCGCCATTGCTTTTCAACTTTGCTTTAGAATATGCCATTAGGAGGGTTCAGGCAAACCAGGAGGGCTTGAAATTGAATGGTACACATCAACTTCTGGTTTATGCTGATGATGTTAATATATTGGGCGGAAGCGTACATAGCATAAAGAAAAATGCAGAAGATTTAATTATTGCTAGTAAGGAGATTGGTCTAGAAGTAAATGCTGAGAAAACTAAGTACATGGTCATGTCTCGAAATCAGAATGCAGGACACAATCACAACATAAATATAGATAATAAATCCTTTGAAAGGGTGGAAGAATTCAAATATTTGGGAGCAACCCTAACGAATCGAAACTCCATTCATGAAGAAATTAAGAGCAGATTGAAGTCGGGGAATGCTTGCTATCATTCGGTGCAGAATCTTTTGTCTTCCAGGTTGCTATCCAAAAACACAAAGATTAGGGTATACAGAACTATAATTTTACCTGTTGTTCTGTATGGATGCGAAACTTGGTCTCTCACACTGAGGGAGGAACAAAGACTGAGGGTGTTCGAGAATAGGGTGCTGAGGAGGATATTTGGGCCTAAGAGGGACGAGGCGACAGGGGAGTGGAGAAGACTACATAACGAGGAGCTTAGTGACCTGTACTCATCACCAAATATTATTCGGGTAATCAAATCGAGAAGACTGAGATGGGCGGGGCATGTGGCACGTATGGGGGAGGAGAGAGGTGCATACCGGATTTTGGTGGGGAGACCCGAGGGAAGGCGACCACTTGGGAGACCCAGGCGTAGATGGGAGGATAATATTAAGATGGACATTCGGGAAGTGGGATGGGAGGACATGAACTGGATTGATCTGGCTCAGGATAGGGACAGGTGGCGGGCTCTTGTGAATGCGGTAATGAACCTTCGGGTTCCATAAAATGCGGGGAATTTCTTGACTAGCTGATAAACTGTTAGCTTCTCAAGAAGGCCTCTGCTCCATGGAGTTCAGTTCAGTTCAGTTCCAGGCTTCTGGGATGTTACGTAGCGTAGATTCGCTGCGTAACATCCCAGAAGATCGAAGATCTATAAGCATAGTATCATTTACGAATAAGTATTCAATAAATATTCGTCTGTTAAAAAATAAAAAATAAGTGTCCCTGGGTGCAATTTTGCACACCCCAATGACATGCGTGCGCATTTGGGTTCACAAATCGCTGTTTAAATATGGCCAATGCTAACAGCTGTAACACATACTACTATACTTACCCTCTCTAATGAGAGGCAGTCATCCAGAAGGCCGTGTGTCTTGTTGTCGAGTCTCTCCAGCAGATTGTGCGACAGATCAAGCGTGCGCAGCGATGCCAAACCTACGAACAAATGAAGTGGGCTCTTTAAAAGGGAAAGCAATAAAACGTACCGCACATTGATACATACATGCATACAGTTTGCTTGTGCATCCGTTGTGGTTTTTCATCCGTTGCTGATATTTTCATGGTGATTCCTTAGGATTAATACGGTGACATGTAATTTGTGACGAATGTTCATTCACATATGGTGTTTAAAACCAGTTGTCAGAAGATAGGCTACTAACTCATGGTTCCACAGTCGGCAGGCAGCGTTGGTGATATCTTATAAAATCTACATTAATCCAACACTTACAGATAAAACATTAAAACATGATTAAAATGTCTCTTATGAGTGAATAACGAATCATAATCACAGTTAGGTCGCCTGCTGACTGTGGAATCATGAATGAGGGGTCTTTCTTCTGACAATTGGTTTTAAATTTGGTTTCGCGTGCTCCCTGAAGATGATGTTCTGAATGCCGAAACACGTCGGAGTAATATATGTAATACTTGTATGCATGAACAATGTACGCATTTAGCTGGTGCAATAAATTGACTACAATTCAGCATAAAAATGCACGGAATGAACGACCTTAAAGTTAACACGTCTGTTCAATTTTATTGTTAACAAGAATGTATTACAGTTTCGCCTGTGCATAGCTGTGTCGAATTTGTTTGCAAATGACCTCGAAGTTCCTCATCGTCGCCATATTTTTGACTGCTCGTATACAAACAATATTCTATGTACTTTTAATGGACACGTTTGTTTATGACCCACAACCGTACCAGATTTCACAGATTAATTCCTACGGTTTGTTACTTCTCCTTGTCAAAGTGAAAGCTAAAGATAATTTTCGCACGGTAGCCATTTTCTTATTTCACATTGTGCAAAAAACTGCCTTAACCTTTTAAAGCCTAGCGGTAACTTTACGTACCACCAGATTTAACATTAAAAAATTCTACGTGGTGCCCACATTGTGTTTATGTGTTTTGTACGGATCTCAGAAAAAACAGCAACTTTTGCCTTATAAAACATTAAGAGACTGGTTTTTATAACCGAAGTGGAGAGTGTTTACTGCGCGGTACGCACTGAGTCCTTATACAAAACAAATAGGCTTCGTCTTTAAAGGGTTAATAAGTGTTCCCTATTTCCAAAATATGATAACAAAATATTTTATTATCTAAAAGTAAAAAGTAATACATGAGTATCATCTCAAAATTTCGCTAATCACCCATGTGGATATTTCCTCTTTTAGAAAATCGAAATTTGTGATGTTGGGAGGTCCCTCTATGGGGCAATGTTCAAACCAAATTTCATGACAATCTGTTTAATATTTCAAATTTGAAACGGGGACACAAAGAGAGCATGTTGATGTCAAGAAGATACTTTTTCCCATTCTAGAAAGTAAAGTAGGTTAAAGTGGCATGCAGGTCCAAATTTTAAGTAAACCGCAATGATTACAAGCCTAATGGACCCATAACGCAACTCTGTTTCCAGGCGAGTGGATCGTTCCACTCTAGTTGTCCGATCACCGGCGAAGATAACTGCATCAGCATGGGCGGCAGATTGTTACATAATTTGCCTAGCAAAGTAACAACCGGCTGCTTTTTATGGGTTCTTTGCGCTGCGTGAATAGACGGTACGTATTATAAACTGTAAAGTACCGACAGTAATGTAAACGTTTAATTCACAACACAAAATTTTTAGAGGATCACTTGAACTCTCGGTGGCATATATATTACCATCGCCATGGAGAAAGTTCACACTGAAAGCTGGATCACTGCTGGTAAGGTAAAGTCCTTGTTAATACGGATTTCGCAGGGCGTATACAGTGCCTACCGTGCTGTAAAGTGACTCTGGGAATGTGTATATAGCAACAAGGACTTTAACTTACCAGCGGTGTTCCACCTTTCGTTGTGAACTTTCTCCCTGATGAAGGTGATGTATATGCCACCGAGACATGTAGGAGTGAAAGTGATCCTCTAAAGACTTTGTTTCACATATACCAAATGTGTGCGTTACTGCTAGTACTTTTCTAGTTAATAATTCAATAAAATTCACTGTGTGAACAACACAGTGAAAGAAGGTATGTACTTTGATGCAGTGGTGGGTTTTGCATGGCCAAGGGATCCTGAGTTATGCCGGCGGTTGAACAGCTTCTGGTAGGGCCTTCCATGCCAGACAGGTCAAACCTAATGACCCAGACTAACAGAGATTCGCTGGTCTTCCATATTGGTGGTTTGGCGGGGGGGCTGACACCCCACCTCTTAAAAATATCACTGTCACACAACCCCAAGGGAGGAGGTCAAGCGTCACCCAGGAATTTAGTACAATTGGAAGAAGAAGAATAGAAGGCATATAGACACAATATGACAATGATATTGCCCCAGTTTTGTAAAAAAGGCTAACTGCCACTTTGAGCTAGACGGAGTTACATGTAGCCAATCATTCAACTCATGGCCCTCTGTGATCTGTAAAAAGATGGCAACTCCATCTTCAGGAATAAGCCAGATAGGTGGGGATATCCTACCTGTCAAAGCATTTGCCACATGCAAAACAAAGACACCTTCTTGCTTCTCCTGTAAAATTGGTATTTGTGTGGGTTGCCCCTTTTTAGAAAATAAGGGCAGTATGTCTGCATGACAGAAAAAGTGCAGAAATAAACACAGAAAAATAATGGAACAAAGACGGTACAACTCTGGTAGCCTCTGTTTTGACTTGTCTGTTGCACAGATATCAACAGCCTACACACCAGCCAAACACTGCTCTTTGTTTCTAAAAATCAAGTATCGTCCTAGTCCTTCCCTGTTTTACCTGCTTGTTCATAGTATGTATAGAGGTTGTTTATTTTCACACGATCACACTCAGACACACACCACAGTCAGTAGGGCTCCTCTGGACGAGGGATCGGCCCGTCGCAGAGATCTCTACCTGACAACACAAACACTGTACAAGAGAAAAAATCCATGCCCCCATTGGGATTCAAACCCACTATCGCAGCAAGCGCTCGGCCGCAGACCTGCGCCTTAGACCGCGCGGCCACTGGAATTGGCTAAAAACTCAGTCTCACTGCTAAGTATCTTGGCTCATACTACATCTTCAGACTGTACACATTTCTGTTTGCAGAAATGTGTACAGCAGTCACATGGTGCCGGAACGCGTAGCTGTCATTGCATTCACAGCAATGAAGAGTTGTGGTTCACGGGTATTTATTGGCATCTTTATACAAAACGCAACGGGATAAAGAAAGTTTTCTTTAGTTCATCAAAATGGGAGATTTTCTTACATACATAAATACAAACAACTGACTGCCCTAGGCAATAACGCGTTAACTGATGGCATGACTTTGATTTTCTACATGTTAACCTTGGAGGCGTCATATAACAGAAATAAATGCACAAGGCACTCATTTTAATCTGAGTTATGTGTTCCAATATCGTCTGCAAGGTCTACACTTATCTACCCTTCCTGTTAACGCAGGGTGGGACAAACGGCGTAAAATCTGGGAGATGCCTTACGCGGATTCAATATCAATATACAGCGTCTGCTTGACGGATTGATCAGACTGTTGTATAGCGAGATTTGGGTTTCTCATCGCGAAGAACAGGGGCCGCGGTGGCGCAGTTGGTTGAGGCACTGCGCTGCAAACCGGCAGGTCGCGGGTTCGATTCCCGATGGTGTCATTGGAATCTTTCATTGACATAATCCTTCCGGTCGCACTATGGCCCTGGGGTCGACTCAGCCTCTAACAGAAATGAGTACCAGGAAGATTTCCTGGGGTGTAACGGGATTGCTTTACCTTTACAAAAGAATGAATTGTTTTAGGTGGAAGCAACATCACACGTTACACCACACATAGACATAATTCATATAACCTAGTTTCTCGCTAAATTCTCGCTTACACCGTATCGCATGTAAGGTTTGCAGCGATATTTTTCCTATCTTACTGTACATCACGTCACCATTTCTGTACGATGAGAAGTTCTTTAAATTTTTAATAAAATTTAGTTGTAAATGCAAAGCTATCCCTATACAGGCCTGGACAGGCCCCTAGTGTTCCAGCAGGTTGACGCTCCCAAATTTAAAGAAATCAGCACATGAAGGTGGTAAGGTTGCCAGCCCTACGCATCGGCTGCCTTTAGTCCACAGGAAATATTCCTAGTACTCATTTGTGCCAGAAATAGTGCAGCTAGAAGGATTATGTCCGTGAAAAATTCCAATGGCACCATGGGGAATCGAACCCGCAACCTTCCGACTTTTAGCGCAGTGCCTCAACCAGCTGCGCCACCGCCTGCCTTCTAGTTTCCTGTAAATAACTGTCATGTTATATCAATCGATACACGCTACACCTAGAACCAAGACGCCTACCCTTAGCGCAAACTTGCCCATCGTAAATGCAATTAAAAGCTTCTATAACGACCGAGGGATCGGTGTTCGGTGCCCGGCAAGAGAGGAGTTGCTTCTCCACGGCGTCCAGACAGGCTCTGGGGTACACAAACCCTTTATCGCATCTGCATCGGGGCTGAAGTGGCCGGTGACAGAACCAGATCAGTCACTTCCATCTGGTAGTAAAGATGTGTGGAGCCATGCCTCTACTCCCCTACGTCTTGACTGTGTGGTGTTTCATTAATCTCAGGGACAGGTTACAAGTTAGTTTTACATTCAGTTCGGACGTTTCAAAAATAAAGCCTGCAGATATGTTAACATGAACCCTCGAATGGGTGTACTGTATGCACTTTGTACAAAACATGCATGTTTGTTTGTTTGTTTGTTTGTTTGTTTGTTTGTTTTGTGGCTCAACAGCCCTATTGTGGGCTTAGGCCTCCTCATTTTTGAGGTTCCATGATCACACTCATTTAGACACAACACAATCGGTAGGACTCCTCTGGACGAGGGATCAGCCCGTCGCAGAGCCCTCTATCTGACAACGCAAACACCCACAAGAGACAAACATCCATGCCCCCGGTGGGATTCGAACCCACGATCCCAGCAAGCGCTCGGCCGCAGACCTACGCCTTAGACCGCGCGGCCACTGGGATTGGTACAAAACAGATATAAAATATTTTATTGAAGACACAAACAAGCCAACCCACTACATTAGTCAGAGTTCTTGAAAATCTAGTTCCTCAACCATCATATTTTATGCAACCCGAAGTTTCATTACCGTTTTCACAACAGCCAGCCCTATGCCCCCTATCCAGAGCCAAACGAATCCACTACATGACCTCCCGTCTTTTATTACAACTCTAGCAGGATTACATCCACAAAGCCCCCATCATTTTGCATGACAACCTTCTGCGCGAGTCTCACAAATCTAACGGCCCTCCTACCTCAGTCACATGATTGCAGCTGCTACGTAAGCAGACAGTACTGGCACTTCCGCCGCTCTGACTGCAGAAACACGCTGATCCACGCGCACACGACTTCGCGCATTCTCCCGACTTGTGACATCAGCCTAAGCTCGCTCAAGTTACCTGCGCCTGAAGGTGGAGACTTTTAGGAATTACCCCTGTTATACTTTTAACTCGATGGCAGTCTAACGTGGCTCACCTTGGAAGGCCCCATTCGGGATGGTAGTGAGGTTGTTTGCCGTGAGGTTGAGGGTGAGCAGCTGAAGGAGACCTTCGAAGGCTCGGCTTGTGACGTTGCTTAGGAGATTGTGCGCCAGGTGTAGCTCGAACACCACAGGCAAGCGGCCAAATGCACCTCGCTCCAGTTTCGTCAGCCGGTTGTGCTGCAAGAGGAAATCACGTGTTACGTCCAGGGCTTCTGATACATGATGGCGCTTCTATTCGTGAAGCTGCAGAATTTTCGGAGACTGTTGCTGCCCTGTCCTCAGAGCCTAACTCCTTCGGGATTTTCGCTCCAAAACTTCGGCAAATGTTTACCAAACTACATAGCGTCCCATTCCAGTAGATTTGGATCTCCAATAACACTGCTATGAGAACCTTAAATCTCACAGAAGACCAGTGTCGACAAAAGGGGGACACGGGGAAGTCGGTAAAATTACCGGGGCCCGTGAGTCCGGAAGGGGGCCCGGGGTCCAAATATCTTGCGTATTAGATATGATATCAAAGCAAGTAAATGCACATAAGTGTATGAAAGTATATTATACATACAGTATACCTCCTACACGTTTCGACCACTTATGTGGCCATCTTCAGGAAGGTGCTTTACAAAAGATAGATACATCGAAATATTCCAGAAGTTTTTGAAACAATGCACAGATACAAAATTTTAAAAATAATAATGGCTTAAAACACATATTAAAGATTAAAACAGAGATAAAATATTTGTGATTGATTCTAATAGGTAACGGATAGTCTGTATATAATAAATCACCAACTTGAAAGGTAAAATAAGTGTGTGTGTGTGTGTGTGTGTGTGTGTGTGTGTGTGTGTGTGTGTGTGCATTTGTTGCCCCTTAGCTCTCCAAATAAACACAAAGAATGGAATACGACTCTATATATCCCTGAAGATGGCCACATGAGTGGCCGAAACATGTAGGAGGTATAGGGTGCACGGTTATGTCACGATAGTATCATTATCTGCCCACTGTAAAAATTAACCCCATCAGACCACACACAACTCACTCTGCAACTGACGGCCAGTCTTTCCGATATAGTCTGAAGGTTGTCAGCTGGCTCGCCCTTGCTGGGGAGCCCAAAAAATTATTTCACGGGGGCTCGAACCTGTTCCCAGCGGCCCTGAACAAAACACGTAAAGCGAGACCACCTTAACCGGCATGAAACGCACCAGCTGACAGACGCAACAAGATGGCGGGTGTGTCCCCTGTGTCGGTAGACTATATGTAATGCCTTGTAAACCGAACGCCCGTAATGTGGGGCAGCACTTTCAGTGGAGAAGAATAAAAACGTGTCTTTTTGCCGCAGAAGACATTTTCTCTGAATCGATTAAATTTATGCAGATTTTATTTTAAGAGCATCTGTTGACTCCATTTCTGTCTCCACCTATAAACTACGCAGCTGAAACACGTGTTATAGTGTAAAAGTGGTCTATGTCAATCGCTGATTCCTTATCATACACAAATAATTAATCGGAAAGAGTGGCTCTCATTTTCAGAGTGATTTCATCTTGGTCTGAAAGGGTTAATATGTACAATCGACAAATGATGATACTACTCAGAAAGAAAAAAATATATGCAACATAGTCGGATCCTGGGTCACCTTCCGGACTGCTGGGTCCCGGTAATTTGTACCCCGTCCCCTCCCCCCGTCGCATTGGCACTGTCAGTATGTCAGCTTTCGGTCAGTGAAGAACACAACACAGCTGGTGCATGGGCCTACTCTTAAGTTGCAAGAGCAGAATATGTGTTGTTTTCATCTATGAATCCGCTATTGCTATTGTTGCAAACCAGGCTCGTTACTAGCCCTCGGCTTGAACATCTCACTGGCCATAAACCAACAAGTGACCTGTAGGAGAACCGACGTAACATCTTACCTGCATATTGAGGAACTGAAGAGTAGACAGGTCGCTCAGACTTTCCCATGGCACTTTCGTCATTCCATTTCCCTCGAGGTTCAGCCTCTGCAGTGTCAATAAATTCGAGAACGCACCCTTCTCAAGCGAGTCACCGACAACATTGTAACTCAGATCTAGCGACAGCAATGAGTTCATAGTTGGCCATGTCTCCAGCGGCGGGATATTTGAAATGGCGTTATGCGATAGGTCCAAGTGACTGAGTGAGATCGGTAACTGGAAGATCTCAATCAACGAGTTTTTGTGCAGTGTTAGTCTGCGTAGAGAGGCACAGCGAGCCAGGGCGGCTTTGTTTACATCCGACAGCTCGTTGTGGCTGAGGTCAAGCTCCAGAAGCGTGTGCAGCGCCCCAAATGTTGAACCCTTAATAGTGCTCAAGGAATTGTGACTCATGTTCAAGAACCGCAGACTGAACAACGTCTGGAACACGGAGTTCCAGATATCGCGGACCTTGTTGTAGCTGATATCAACGGTATGAAGTTCAAACAGTTTTGGGAATGTATTGCGAGGAATTTTCTCTATGACGTTGTGGCTCACGTTCAAAATTTTCAGTCCAGTCATGTTATGAAGGGGAACCTGGTGGCAGATACGAGATGAAACATGCATAAGTTAAAAACATAAGACTTCAACATACAGTCTAACTCGGTTACAGCGTCATGAAGGGGACTGAACACTTTGTGTCGTTATAAACAAGTGTTGTTATAACCGACTTGTGTAATTTTATGGTTGAACAGTGAGGAATTAATTGGTACCACAGAATATCTGACGCCATAAACGAGGTATTGTACAAACCGATGTCGTTATAGCCGGGTTCGACTGTAATGTGACGTTTGGTGTCGTGTCTTACAATTACATACAAAATTGCCTTGGTCATTAGACCACCAAGACTTATGTAAAAGAAAGCTGTGAGCGGGGACGGCTTTAGGCCGATTGGACCGGTTTTTGACGCAATCGGGCCCCACGCTCATGGGGGATTCGGGCATTCGTAATTTTTAAAAATGATAAAAATGGATCATTTTAATTTCTCATCCTAACTTACGTTAATATACCAAAACTTTAGTATTTCTCGCTCTCTCTCTCTCTCTCTCTCTCTCTCTGTGTATCATAACTTGTGGGTGCCCGCCACAAGGATTTCAATCGGGTCCCGTGTTTGCTAAGGCCGGCACCGGCTGTAAATACCTGTGATAGATCCGTCAGCAGGTTGTAAGACAAGTCCAGTTCTGTGGCGTATGTGTTGCTGTCGAAAGCAGTGCGAGGGATACTCTCGATCTTATTGTGCGAGAGATCGAGCAACGTGACGTTAGCGCAGTTATCGAAAGCGCCCGACTCGATACGCTCGATAGCGTTGTGTGATAAGTTGATGCGCACCAAGTACAGGTCTTTGAATGCCAGTTTCTGCACTTCCGTCACCTGATTCTCGGAGACATCGATCAACTGCAAGAGAGCAGACTCTACAATAAACTGGATTCGTAATCGCTTTGGAGTTAGGTGTATCGTTAAGGAATTAAACATAATCATTCAGTACGTACTATTACGCCTGCAAACAATGCATCTACAAACAAAACTTAAAGGAAATGAAATACTCAGACACAAGGGTCATTCAGAACAATGTCAGTGGATGAATTTGCTAATACAACTCCAGTAAGCATTCTTAGCGCTTCGCAAACTGCGAAGCGCGACTGTTAGCTTTGTCATGTCTGCCTGTCCGTCCGCATGGAACAACTCGGCTCCCAGTCGACGGATTTGTATGAAATTAGGTATTTGAATACTTTCCGAAAATCTGTCGAGAAATTTGAAGTTCGATTAGAACCTGATGAGAATAACGGGCACCTCACATGAAGACCTATGTACATTTATGGTAATATCTCGACCAGTTCTTCTTAGAATGAGAAATGTTTCAGATAAAAGGTGTAGAAAAAATCAAAACACACATTTTGTGTTCACTAACTTTCTTCCGAAAATTGTGCCAATTATAAGATAAGGTGGAAAAATATGATAGAGCCAGACAGGCCACAGATGACAATATAGTACGGCGCATGCGCTTTGCATGCTGGATAACTAAGGCTACAGACACACACTCAGAATATGTAATAAGTATTGCTTTTCCACGGCAACAATGGTTACGCGAACGCGCCTCAAGATTAGTTTATACGTACTTTGCCTATCTTTTTATAAATCAACATATCAACTGCAAAGCGCGTAAAAATGTTGCAGTATATGTTAATTGTATTTCATGTATTGTTGCTAAAGAAAATAAAATAACAAACAATAAGGAAGAAACATAAACAGAAATAAGTACTGTACCTCAACGTATTGCAGCTGGTTGAACATTTGGTAGTCTATCTTCTTGATGAAATTCCTCGCCAGATCAACCGTGCCAACTCTGGTCACGGATCCGAATGTGCCTCGCCCTACATCCGTGATCTGATTGTCACTGAAATATAACCGTCGAATGAAACGCATCCCACGGAACGAGTTGGAGTCCAGCCTCCGCAGCTGGTTGTGGTTCATGTGCAGCACACGAAGTACTGTGTTCCGTGCGAACGTACCCCTGTAACACGTGGAAACACACACGTGACTTTTAACTGAGATATCTTACCAATTTCAGAACAGCTTCCAGACAAATACAACTTCTATACGTTGCTTCGGAAACATCAACATTGACTGTTGATGACGCTAAAATCAAAATACAGACTCTTAACAGAAATCTCCTCTTTGCCGGCATCTGCACACATTTACTTTTTCAGACGAGGCGCAACTCGTCCATAAGAGCTGCAGGCTTTCCAGAAATTTTGACAAAAATCTGAAGAAAAGTCTCCTTTAGGGGTCCTAACAAAACATTTTATTTATATATTGATTTTAATTTTTCTCAACGTTTCTCTGAGGGTTGCAACCCTGCAACCTTTCGTTAGGAGTCCTAACGAAAACGTTTATTCAGATATTTATTTTAACTTGTCTCAAAATTTCTGGGAGAGCTGCAGCCCTGCAACCCTTACAGACGAGCTGCCACTGCCCAGAATCCTATTAAATGGGTAATATGGGCCATTTTCTAGAAAGTAAATCTATAAGAGTAGTTAAGGAACTGACATTTCAACTACCGTCTAATGTGGAGGTCTAAATCCACAGGTTCTTAACTCGACTTCCTATGTAAGGCCTCATAAAATGGCACTTTATTGCCCTCGCTTTGGGAGAATCTTCATAAGAACTTCCCATTACCTGGTCAGTTCTCCTATGGCGTTGTGAGACAAATTGCACCAGGACATCTTGTTCAGATCCGCCAAGTGCGATGAATCCACTTTAGTGAGGTTATTGTGCGACAAGTCGAGTAACTCCGTGTCCCGAAGTCCCTTGAACTGGTTCCGGCGGAGCTCTGTCAGCTGGTTGCCATGAAGATCGAGGGTCTTCAGTTTTCGCAGTACCTGGAAGGCATCGGCAGGTAGGTCGACCAACAACCCGTTCGTGAGATGTAACCTCTCCAGACGAGATGGAAGAAGGCCGGAACTAAAAGCATCTGCTGGAAGAACCCGGAATTTATGGCCATCGATTCGCAGCGTCGTGATATTACCCAGAACCTGAAGCAGTACAAAAATTTTTGAATTGACTTTGTCACGCAAACAAAGTGTCACAACATCGCTGCTGTAAATGATTGGAACGTACTTGGAACGCCAAAGTAGGGAACTCCTGGAGCTCGGACTGCACAATATGGAGCTCCTGCAATGTTCTGTTCACTCCCAGGAATGTGTGTTCTTCGATGTGCTGTAGTGGCGTGTCCTCCACCCGCAGTACTCGGAGGTGAAGTGGGTACAACACACTCCCGTACAGGCGCTCTGCATGTGACACAAAGCAGGATCTGATATTTCCCTAAACATTTGTTTAACCCTTTAAAGACGAAGCGTATCTGTTTTATATAAGGACTCAGTGCGTACCGCGCTGTAAACACTCTCCACTTCGGTTATAAAACCAATCTCTTAATGTTTTATAAGGCAAAAGTTGCTGTTTGTTCTGAGATCCGTACAAAACACATAAACACAATGTGAGTACCACGTAGAATTTTTTAATGTTAAACCTGGTGGTACGTAAAGTTACCGCTAGGCTTTAAAAGGTTAAAGACAGACATATAGCCAAAAGTTACCACCCTATTTGTGTTTAGAAGACAATTACACATACCGACGAAAAGAATTACGCGTACTGGCGAAGAGGATTACACGTAGCATGGAAGACATTTGCACATATCAGGGAAGACAGTTACACGTGCGACGGAAGATAATTACACGTATAAAGGAAGACAATTGCACATACCACAGAAGACAACTACGCATCCCACGGAAGGCAGTTACACATACCAAGGAAGACAGTTACACGTACCACGGAAGACACACATATCACGGAAGACAATTACACAAACACACACACACACACACACACACACACACACACACACACACACACATACGTTTCTAAAGTTTTTAAAATTAATATAGTATTCAATTGCTAAAATTACAATGACAATCATAATCGATAATATTTTTTTAACAATCTAACAAAATACTTCTGTATTAACACCAAAATCATCTAATGGAGAGCCAAGTGAATATTTCAATCGGCCCTTGCGTAATGGCGGTTGGAGCAGTGGACGTCAGACCTTACTCTTTTGAAAGACCGCTGAATCTATTGCGGTTAGGTTACTCCATTTTGCTGTGCCCTTGTTTCAGTGCTGGTTCTATACTGCATCTTTGCATACAAGTAACAGCGGAACACAAACAAATAAAAGTGTAACATTTAATATTATGTCTCGGTGTGAAAGAGTGCGGAACTGCATCGTATGTGTGACATTGAAAATATAAACTCAGAACTGTCTATTTTACTGTTGGAGGGTTAAGTACAGTCGGTACGTGGATGTAGTGGATGTGTCTGCTTTAGGGCTATTGAAAACTGCACCCTTCACTTATATTTATTTTGAATTTTACCCGTGTTCAACAAAAGTTAGAAAATTACGCTTTAGGGAATGTGTCTCCAACCCCAGTTGTACTATGCGGCCACATTTGTAAATTTTGTATATACCATGAACTAGGTAAAAAATATCCCTATACAGGCCTGGACAGGCCGTGAGGGTTCCAGGAGGTCGAGGCTTCCAGATTCCCAGATAATCGGCACTTGAAGGTGGTAAGGTTGTCAGCCCTACGCACCGGACGTCTTTACCCCCCAAGGAAATATTGCTGGTACTCATTTCTGTTACAGGCTGAGTCGACGCCAGGGCCATAATGTGGCCGGAAGGATTAAGTCAGTGACTCCATTGGGAATCGAACTCGCGGTATTCCGGCTTGTAGCGCAGTGCGTCAACCAACTGACAAAAATACCACAATAATTTAAGCAGTTTGACATATTAGTTTCAGTTTGGGGGATGAATAAAGACTTGGATGTCATGTCATCCGAACACATAAGCGAAGGGGTGGTAAATTCTACTTAGTTTACTGACTGAAGTGGCACTTGGAGAAGGTAAGGCGATCCACCGGAGCGTTCAGTGTTGCCAAGTTGGCGATTCCGACTGACAGTGAAGCTAGGTTGGAATTCTCACAACGAATGCTTAGTCCGCTGTCGCCAGCTGCCTCACATTCACACGGGAACAGAAGCAGCGGCTTCTCAGGGCACCGATAGAGGGGCCCCGGGGGGATGTAGCCCGCCTGCAATACGGGGGCAAGCAATAGCAGCAACAGCATCTGAAACACACGAAGATATTTCATGTAAAGTGTGTATTTGTTAAAATGGCGCTCATTTCCCTTAGCTTAGCTAACAAATGAGACAACACTGCACTGATTTGATTGTTTGGGGTAGTTTTTGCGCAACTGCCAAGTGAAAACTGAATACGCTGTTACTGTGTTTTAAAAGAAAGTAAAGGTTTCAGGGCTTTGGAATAATATTTAGAATGCTCTCCCTGTAGGTGGCCACTGAGGCCGAAACATGTTGAGTTTCAGCAATTAATATTGTCATGCACAATCTGTGTACTTTGTCAGTTGTATTACACGTTTCAACTTCATAATAAGGTTAAACCAAATCCCTATTGTGACTGGATGTTTTATCCCCCAGCAACGGTCAAGCTACGTGAGAAATGGAAAAGGCCATTATAAGAAACATGATCTTTCTGAGTTAAATTGCTGCAGTAAAATTTGGAAGCCGATCCCAGTGGCCGCGCGGTCTAAGGCCTGCGGCCGAGCGTTTGCGGGAATCGTGGGTTCGAATCCCACCGGGGGCATGGATGTTTGTCTCTTGTGCAGTGCATGTGTTGTCTGATAAAGATCTCTGCGCCGGGCCGATCCCTCATCCAGAGGAGTCCTACAGACTGTGGTGTGTGTCTGAGTGTGATCAAATGAAAAATCACAAAAACCCTCGACACCTGCTGTGAACAGGTAGGTAGAAAGTGGAAGGACTAAGAAAGAAAGAAAGAAGAAAAGTTGGAAACAATATTAACAATGGTCATAAAGACTCCTCTTCTCGCTGCCCAACAATCCTATGGGCACATCACTTATAACGCCTACGGCAAGGGTGCCCAAATTTTCGTAGGAGCAACATCAAAATTCTAGACACCTGAAGTGCGACATAAAGGTTCAATATTGAGGGCCCAAAAATATGAAGCGCCATAGTACACAATTTAGTCGCATGGGCGACTTGCTGCCAGGGGTTTGTACACCCCTAGTCTATGGCATTCAATCCCAAATTGGTGTAACAATGTGCGTACATTTTGTCACCACTGCTAATAGCCCTGTTGACATCTATATATACTCTATCCGCAATAAACTTATGTGAAGACCAGTAACGAAATTTGTATGCACAGCATAGCTACAAAGTTGGCAGCACTGATCCAAGTGGGTGCACCTTTCTGAATCATACGCCTTCTCTGAGTGACAAGTTTGTAAAGCTCACTTGACATTAAATATTGGCGTCAACTTGATCCTTATGAGCAATTCATTCCGGATTCACAACACTTCAAGTTGAAGGCCGAAACAAATGACAATGGAACACGCCTGTTTTTTTTTCTGTCCGTGTAGCCTCTCAGCTTTCGGTTCCATTTTTCTGCCCTGCGTAGTGCGTTTCACTCCACATGTTGCTTTTTAAAAAAAGTAAAGACGGGAAGATAACTGTCTTTGGGGATGTGATTAGATAGTTTTGTATATAAGAGTAGAAGTTTCGGAAAAAAATATCGTCTCTATACCAAGGTCCGTTGAAATATTACTACTTATTCAACATCCTACACTCTGCGCATCTCAAATCTTCATATAGACAACCTTGAGGATGTTAAATCACACATAAACATGTAGGCGGCTGCGTTTCAGTTTTGAGTACGTGACGTCTGATCTTTTAAGTAATATATTTAGAGTTTGTTGTTAGCACAGTCTTCCTATTGGTGTTAGATGGGGTAGTCAAGCAACTATATGGATCAAATGATATTTTGATGGTTGCCAGCCCGTTGCGTTTAACACCAATATAGATAAATACACAAAGTTCCCGTCTAACATAACTGATCACTTCCACACTACGTATGAAGTCGACATTCGCCACACAATCTTATAACAAAAACTAGAAAAATGAGGAAAGGAAATGGAAAAAAGTAGACGTCAACAGACAGAAATTTGAACAAGGTTTTGATTCCAAGATAAATATTAAACTGCTGTACCAAACGTAAAATCTTATACACATTTTGCCAAAAAATAGATGGTTTTATAAACTGATGGACGCATATAAACATCCTTCTTCTTCTCCTTAAATGGCACTACAGTCCAATGCGGACTTGCGCCCCCTTAAGGGACTTCTCCCAGTCAGCTCTGTTGTTTTACCCGTCTTTCCAGTGTCTAATTTTGCATCTATTAATATCTGTTTGTGCACAGTTCCACCATCTGTCTTTTGGTCGTCCCCTTTGTCGACTTCCCTGGGGACTATTATTAAGTACTTCACTTAGTTTTCTTTTATAATCCATTCTACTAACATGACCGGATTATACAAACAACAGCTGCAACTAACAAAACAAGAAATCATTTTAAACAATTTTCGTAATCTTTGGAATTTTTGAGAAGTGTATACTTTGTATGCATACTTACCTTTCTTTAAAAAACTTTTCGACAGCCTGATGATTGTTCTGAGGCGAACAGAAACATTCTGTCTTGTTACATTAAAATAAGTATTTCTGTTAAACGTAAAGTCTGTGTGTTTATCTATACAGGCTTTACTCCCAGCAGGGTCCTCCAATAGTCACACACGCCTAGACAGTGAGAATAGCCGGCGGTTGTCCCTGTGCGCGCCAATAAAGCGTATGGAGGGAGTAGTGGTGCAGATCCACTCACTCTTAACCTCGGTACTAGATGGAAGAGAGTGGTAAGCTTCATTCCTTTGGGTAATCGACACCGGTCTCCGCTGAAAAGGAGGCAGGTTCAGCCCCCCAGATTCCTGGACGCTATGGAGTAAAGACAAATCCTCTGCCACGAATAAAACCTCGGTTCCTCGGCCATCTAGCCTGTAGCCTAAGCCGTTTCGCTCGCTTTTAGACACATAATATCAAGAAACTCAATGTGGGAGTTACAGAACACAATAGGTATCTGACACTGCGCAAATGGAACACAACCGCGGCAGGATGCAGTGCACAGACAGTAACAAAACCGTTACTCTTGTTTCCTTAATGGCTTCCTTTCTCCAAACGTGTCTACTGTTGTTTACCATATTTCTCAGACCACATTCGTACGTTTTCACAATAGAAATACGCAGTAGGACTTTCACTTGTCCTAGTAGTAACAGGTGACTGCCGATATGCGAGTTTTGTGCTCTGGATTCCACAACAATGGCCTGCGAACAGACATACAGCGTGCCAGTCGTAAAAGACTTCGCTCCCATATCTTCATTACAGCTTCGCCTATACTTTTAACAAAATCGAGCACCACACTAAAGCGTAGCTATGCATATTCTACTGTAAAGGACACGCATTTTCCTTTTGTTTTGCGATTTTACTCTCCTCAGTGGCCTTTTGCGTTTATTTTATGCAGGCACAAGGCAACTAACACTTCACTATACACTCAATCTAATGCCAGGCTCTGCAGAAAACCATAAACTATACTTGCAAAGCAATATCTGTGCACTCCTGGGCAGGCAGTGAAGGTTACGGGAGGCTGAGGCTCCCATATTTCAAGACAATCAGCACATCAGGGTGGTAAGGCAGTCAGCCGGTAGCCTTCACTCATTTCTGTTAGAGGCTGAGTCGATCCCAGGGCCACAGTGTGGCAGGAAGGATTATGTCAATGCAAAATTTCAATTACATCATCGAGAATAGAACCCGCGACCTCCCGGTTTGTAGCGCAATGCCTCAGCCAACTGTGCCACCGCGTATCGCCTACTGTCTTCCTGTCTAATTAAACGTAGGAGATACAGCGAAACTGTCAGGACGAAAATTGTATACATGTGAGGTGTAAAGAGGAGGGATGAGGGGAAATACTTGTACGTATCTGGAGGGGGCGAGTTATAGGACACGAGAGAGAACTGAGTAAACAGAAGCTCCATGATTTTTGCTGTCCACAAGCATTCTGGGCAGGATGCAATTAACCTTTTAAAGCCTAGCGGTAACTTTACGTACCACCAGGTTTAACATTAAAAAATTCTACGTGGTGCCCACATTGCATTTATGTGTTTTGTACGGATCTCGGAACAAACAGCAACTTTTGCCTTATAAAACATTAAGAGATTGGTTTTTATAACCGAAGTGGAGAGTGTTTACAGCGCGGTATGCACTGAGTCCTTATATAAAACAGATACTCTTCGTCTTTAAAGGGTTAACAATATAAAATGTAAAGAAAGGAGACCGAGACCTAAATTATCACAAACCAACTAATGTGAGTTATTCACATTAAATTGTTCAGAAAAATGCTCCTACATGTTTCGACCCGTCGCAGGGTTCATCCTCAGGGAGTCACACAACCCTGCGACGGGTCGAAACACGTAGGAGCATTTTTCTGAACAATTTAACGTGAATAAAGTGCATTAGTTGGCTTGCGATAAGTTATATCTAAGACAATGCACGGTGTGACTATAAAAAAGAGACTGAGACCATTTGGAAAACAGAGACGTAGATGGAAGGATAATATTAAAACTGACCTTAAAGAAACCGGGCGTGGAGGTTTTGAGGTGTATCAAATAGTTAAAAGAATAAGGAGCCATGATGGTGGTCTGCGGACATGGAAAGAATCTTCCAGTTCTCAAAAAGGCAGGTGTTTTCTTTTCAGGAACAGAGTTTTTCTTGAGATGCCAGCAGCTCGTCAGAAAGTCAAGAAATCCCCGCACCATATATTATGGAATCCGAAGGTTCATTTCCCTATTCACAACAGCCCGTCACCTGTCCCTATCCTACGCCAGGTCAATCCAAGCCATGTCCCATCTCACTTCATGAAGATCCATTTTAATATTTTCCTCCCATCTACGCCTGGGTCTTCCAAGTGGTCTCTTTCGGGTTTCCCCACCATAAACCTGTATGCATCTCTCCTCTTCCTCATACTGCTATATGCTCCGCCCATCTAATTCTTCTTGATTTGGTCACGCGAATAAAATGTGATGATGAGTACAGGTCATTAAGTTCCTCGTTATGTAGTCTTCTCCACTCCCCTGTCGCCTCGTCCCTCTTAGGCCCATATCCTCCTCAGCACCCTATTCTCGAACACCCTCAGTCTTTGTTCCTCCCTCAGTGTGACAGACCAAGTGTCACACCCATATAAAAAGCCGTGGCTGGTAATCAAAATGTGTGTAGTTTTTGGTGCTAATGTTATCATAAAGTTGGCCTTATTTGTACTAAAACCTTTAACTTTTTGATAAAACAGTTTCAAAACAACTTCCTGATTTGCTATTAAACCATTAATGTGCTTTTGTTTCCATGCTGCTGTCGTGATGTGGTGGCCCGAATGGGGTACATTTGCATTCTCGGTAATCAGTTATCATTTTTTACCCATGGCGCAACAGCCCCCAGTGTGCCAGGGCCACCTCATTGCCGAGGCTTCACGATCACACCCAGACACATCACACTCGGTAGGACTCCTCTGGACGAGTGATCAGCCCGACGCAGAGGCCTGCACCTGACAAAACATAACACTTACAACAGACAAACATCCATGCCCCCGGTGGGATTCGAACCCGCAATCGTAGCAAGCGAGCGGCCGCAGACCCACGCCTGAGACCCCGCGGCCACTAGGAGAGGCTAAATAGTGGTCATGCCTGCTTTTAACACTCTGTCCCTGCACTAAACTGCAGACACCGAGCAATCCCTTTTAACCTTTTAAAGCCTAGCGGTAACTTTATATACGACCAGATTTAACATTAAAAAATTCTACGTGGTGCCCACATTGCGTTTATGTGTTTTGTACGGATCTCAGAACAAACAGCAACTTTTGCCTTATAAAACATTAAGTGACTGGTTTTTATAACCGAAGTGGAGAGTGTTTACAGCGCGGTACGCACTGAGTCCTTATATAAAACAGATACGCTTCGTCTTTAAAGGGTTAAAATTCACAAAGTAAAGCAGTCGGACCACTCTCCTGATCGCTGTGTTTTGTCTGGCAGATTCCAGCACGCACCAACCTGAGTGGAGTGCACCCCAGTCACGCGGTGGGCGGTAGGCCTCCGTGCACGAAAATGTGAAGCAAAGAGAGCATTCCGTACACGACAGTAACCTTTCGCAACTATTGTCACTCAACGAAATCCTGTCTTCAGAAATCAGAATACCTGATTTGTTAGATTACAACATAATACACTTGTTAGGCAATATATAGATACGTTATTTTACACCAAAGTTTAATGGTTATGTATTAAAAAACAGTCAAAACAGCCAACTATGTGTCCCACCTCATTTTGTATAAAAGTGACGTGGAACACATAGTTGGCTGTTTTGACTGCTTTTTATACATAACTGTTTAATATACGCTAACGGGGATGTCTAATATCAATAAAGTTTAATGCTTAATTCTAAATTTTAACGTAAAATAATAAGGTATATATGTATTGCCCGCCGATCCCAGTGGCCGCGCGGTCTAAGGCGTGGGTCTGCAGCGCCTGGCTTGCTGGGATTGTGGGTTCAAATCCCGCTGGGGGCATGGATGTTTGTCTCTTGTGATTGTTGTGTGTTGTCAGGTAGAGGTCTTTGCATCGGGCTGACCACTCGTCCAGAGGAGTCCTACAGAGTGTGGTGTGTCTGAGTGTGATCGTGAAGCCCCGAAGCTGAGGAGGCCCTGTCCTGCTAGGGACTGTGATGCTCCACTGAGGAAATCTACAGGCCTATATATAGGGGTGTATATATATATATATATATATAGAACAAAACATTATGTTGGAATCCAACAAATAGTGAAGCACTGCACAGTAGGTAACAAGGAAAAAAGGCAGACCACGTAAAAGAAGGAGGGGTGAGGTAGAAGACGATTTAAGTATAATGGGAATAAAAAACAAGCAGGTAATGGTCAGAGACCGTCTGGAATTGAGGCGGATGGTATTGGAAACAAACGTCCACAAGGGCCTCTAGTGTTGGAGAAGGAGGAGGAGGAGGAGGAGAAGGAGGAGGAGGAGGAGAAGGTGGAGGAGGAGGGTGAGGAGGAGGGTGAGGAGAAGGAGGAGGAGGAGGAGGATAAGGGGAAGGAGGGGGAGAAGGAGAAGCTGGAGGAGGAGAAGGAGGAGAAGGAGGAGGAGAAGGAGAAGGATGAGGGTGAGGAGAAGGAGGAGAAGAAGAAGGAGGAGGATGAGGATGAGGAGAAGGTGCAGGAGGAGAAGGAGGAGAAGGGGAAGGAGGACGATGAGGGTGAGAAGGAGGAGGAGGAGAAGGAGGAGGACAAGAATACAAGAAAGATGCAAAATATTAAGAAAGGGATAGCCAATTCCTAGCAACCCGGCGCCCCTCTCTCAGAAAATTTCTCTCGCTTACCTTCCTGTCCCCATCCAAACACGACACGACCGATCAACTTCAAACGGTGTGCCCGTCTCCTGTCTCTGTGCTCAGTTAAGCACCACACCATGAAAACATATGTGGGAATGGTGGGATAGCTCCACATAATCTTAACCTCCGCACTAGATAGAGATAAGCTGTTAGCGTCATTCTCCAGGCGCATTACTTCCAGGAAAGGGCTCCCGGTACAAATTTCATAGGAAACTGGGTGGGTTTCAGTGCTGCTGTGGATAGGAAGGGCGTATTGCAATAAAGCTGTGGCAAACATAGACAAGGAATCAAAACTAAATTTAACCGAAACACGTTATAAGGTTTGGGGGCTAAGGCTAGGGACAGACAACCATATTCATGACCCTGCTTTGTAATTTTGCCGTCTTTATAAGACAGCGGTAATGTACAACCACACTACACATGCCCTTAATTCGCCATTCCCGACTCTGCATATATCAGTGGCCTTTATAATAATTTCTCCCAGATACAGATATACTGTAGGAGCAAAGATAGCTCAGTCAGAACCATGACCAGGCTAAGGGCTGGGCAATCGAATAATTGCCGTTAGATCCTCTCCTCCACATCAACCAGACTAGGTCTGACGGCCACGCAGCCAGTGTGGGTCTGATATGTGTCCTTATTCTGGTGCCTACGTTAAGAATGCATAGAACTGTACCTCCAGTCAGCAATACGTCTAAACGGCGTGGTGCTTAATGAGGCACTACAAACAACTTTAACTTTACAAATATACTCTGGTAAGATTTTGTCTATGTATCCGTACAAAACAAATCAGAAGTGTCTTCCTTGAATTTTATTAGTTATTCACCACATCCAAAAATGTATCAAAATACAAGATGAGGTTCTTAAAAACGTTTAGGCTGTGTCGGTACTAATTTATTTTACGATGAGTATCCGCCCCCCCCCCTTTTAAAAAAGGGATGAAAATCGATTTTGGCAGGAGGCTTTCATTTGGTCACGCGAACAAAATCAAATTCGCATGACGCTTCAAATACCCAGTGCTCTTAAAATGAAGATTAAGCGTCTCCAGGGATGTGACTCCGTGCAGATTTTTAGACAATTACTAACCTTTTGACCGAAAACTCTTCAAGATAGGCTGAAATTGGCAGCAGCACATTCCTTTCGAAAAGTCAGTAACCCCTCTACTAAGATACACGGTGTTATATTCCATAGCAGGGACAGGAAAATTTGCCAGAATTGTAGGGCTCACTTCAAAATTATATGAGCCACAAGGGTGATGAGAAGCCAGTTTCTTTCTGAGGAGGACCCACAAATGATAGACGTCATGGTAAAAAATACAGTCGCCCCAGAGGCTTGACATCCATGATTTGTGGACCCCTGTTCTAGGGGGCGGCACTGTTCAAAATTAAATTCACCTAAAATTTTTGCAGCACTTACATTCGATTTAACTTCATCTGCCTCTACTGAGCATTTCTGTTGATGAAGCAGAAAGAATTTGGTTAAGTTTAGCCTTCAAAAACCAGTGGTTACTACGTGTAAGTGTGCCACCAGGCCGTGCCACGGCTCAGGCGGTTATTCGCCGGCCTCCCACCGCGGAGACTCGAGTTTGATCCCAGGTCAGTCCACGTACGATTTGTGGTGGACAAAGTGGCACTTGGGCAGGTTTTCCTCCGGAGTACTTCGGTTTTCCTCTGTCAATTTCATTCCATCGTTGCTCCATTACTTAGAAAGTAAAAAAACTGATCCCCTCTTTCTCTTCATCATCATCATCATCATCATCATCATCATCATCATAGGGTTGTACAGTAAGACTTAAGGCTGCAGTGAGTCCGTAGCGTCTGCTGTGGGGGCCTGCTCCATAAAAAAGGTGCCACTAGATTTGGCACTAAAGGCTCTGCAATTGGTTCACACATTTTCCTCGTATTTATGTGTTCCGTACGATTCTTACGATAAAAAGCGATTGTTTTCCTGTACAAAATTCACCAATGGACCTTTCTAATGTCAGCACACTGTGTTATCAGTACATAACAGTTGACTCGAACTAGCAGTTATGCCAGCTGCTCTACTGACTAACCTTGTGTCTTGGTGGTGACAGTAACTGCTTACCTCTCACCCGTTCCGTTACATCGGCCTTGATACTGTCAGCTGTAACTTTCTCCCGTTACGTGATCAGACAGCGCACTGCCACGGAAGCGGCAAGCAATGTTTAATCTGCCATTCTCTCAGTTGTGAGTCAAGTCTCGGAAATAAATTTGGACAAGTTATTAGAGTTCCAGAATTACAATTCTTGTTATAGTTAAAAAGCAAATTTTAACAACTGAACACGTTCTTTCAAAACAGCTAATTTTATTTAAAAAATTAATATATTTATAACTAATACCGGAAAGTGTTTCGACATAATTTAATAATATTTTTAATATACATTCGAACCCGGTTATAACGACGTTGGTTTATACGACACCTCGTCTATAGCATCACATATGCTATAATACCAATTAATTCCTCACTGTTAACAATAACATTAGAGTCCTCGGTTATAACAACACCCGTTTATAAGGACACAAAATATTCAGTCGCTTTCAAGACGTTATAACAGAGTTCGACTGTATTTAAAACGTATTTCGATTTGAGGCCATTCATACGAACAGTGTGAACTCGTAAGGAATTTCAAATATAAGTAGAACTGGTCTGCAGACTTTGGTAAGAGGTGAAGCTGTGTGTGTCTAATAAGCGCCATGCCTTGCAGATGTATGGGGGAGTTGAGGTATAACTCCATTGTTTCTTAACCTTCGGCTCTATATGGAGAAGAGTGGTTAAATTCACGCCACATTCCATTAATTCCCCGACCACGACTTGTATATACGCCATCGATCGCAAAGAGCATTACGTTCTCAGAAAGCGACAACGCAGAATCACGCCAAGAGAATCAGAGTGTGAGATCTGAAACATTAAAACGAATGTTCCCTCTAAGCTGCGCGGGTGCGCAGCCGTTCAGTAAATGAAATGCTCCCGCGCACACTGAACTGTTGCCGCGCAGCTGGAATTTTTCAATTTTCGTTGTAAATATTCTTATTATGCATATCACAAAAAAAAATTTAAAGTGTCGCGCAGTCATCAGGTCGTGTAAAAATTTTCTGCTCAGATCAGTAGCACGTCCGCGCAGCTGTAAAAATAATTAGAGGGAACGTTGCCTTCAGGTCATCTTCATCTTCAGCGACTGGAGATGACGATCCAGAATGACATGCCTGCAGTTCAAGAGGACGTACCTCCTCCCTAAATTGTAATTTCACATTTTATGTAAATTTTTCTTAAATACAAAAATATCGCTCTTCTTGGTCAAAACAGATAGCCGCCTGGAAACACCCTCTCCATTTTAACATCGCGTTAATGGGAAAATGTCTCGATTTACGTCGTCTCGATTAATGTCGCCAGTTTCAGAACCACCTGCAACGTAACTTTGAAGGACTGCCATATACCGTTCAGACAGAGACTGCTACTATTAAAAAAGGACAGGCCCGTACCCTGGGTTAAAGGGGCGCACCACAACGGCACCATCTCCACTGTTCACAAACAGACTAATATTTGATCATGAGCCCCAAAGGGTGCTCGACACCAGTTATCAGCCGTGACGTGATACTGGCTTTAAACCCGCAGAAAGCGCCCTTACGTACTGTCAAACAGGAAGCTGGGCGGATCCCACAGTCAGTATGGAGGCGGCGGGGAAGAGAAAAATCATTGCCCCCAACTGGAATTGAACTCTGATTCTCCAGCCCATACCCGAGTCTCCATGCTGATATATCCCATCTTTAAAAGTGTAACTTCTAACTGCATCGGAATTCTTCGTCTGTTTCATGCTAGAGAATCAGAATTTCACAGCCATTAGTTTCAGAAAGAGCATCACATAGTGATGTAATGCATGTACAAAAATGCATAACTCTACGGAGAAGGATGTCTAGCGGGAAGCTGCTAGTTGCAGAGCTAGGTTTTTTGTTTCAGAAGGGTCCCACAGCAGACGCCAGACGCACCGCAGCCTTGAGGCTTATTGTGCAACCCTGTGAAGATTATTATTATTATTATTATTATTATTAGTAGTAGTAGTAGTAGTAGTAGTAGTAGTAGTAGTAGTTTTCTTCATTTTTCCAAGCAATGGAGCACCGGTGGAATGAAATTGACAGCGGAAAACCGAAATACTCAGGGAAAAAGTATCCCACTACCACTTTGTCTGCCACAAATCCCACATGGACTGACACGAGATCGAACCCGGGCCTCTGCGGTGAGAGGTCGGCGACTAACGACCTGAGCCATGGCACGGCCCGCAGAACTAGTTAAAAATTTTCCCGCCTGTATGCAACACAAAATTTTCTTAGCGTGTTAAGTTCGCCACTGTTCTCTCACCTGTTCAATATACGTCCTGGGAATTATTTCTCTTCGGTTGACCGAGTCTCATGAAAGATGAGACGAAAGCCATGTCACTGCATTATATTGCACTGTTACTCGGAAATTCTTTAATTATATGCCATTGAAGGATAGTGACATGATGTGGTCCGAACTTGTGAGAATGGATCAAACGTCAAAAACGCGTAAAAGGTGGGAGATTGATTAGTTTTTAAGTATAGGTCCACAGCTTCTAGGTTTGGGAAAGTTGTGTTTTGATACAAAAAGAATAATGAGACATTAAGTCTTATATTTTAACGCTGACTCGCAGTAACACTAGCTCTAGCGTCAGCAGCAGTAGTAGTAATGGTGACAAATCGCCGTATTTTAGCGCGTGAAATTTGGATTGAGGACACGCTGCAAACGACTTATGTACAAAACTTTCCACTTTCCATAGTTCATAATGACCGTATGCTGCTGTGTATTAACCATTTACTGACTTGTTTTTGTTACATGTAGACAATCTGCTTTATCACTGGTAACTGAATTTTGAACGTACAGTGTAATTACGACCTAGGCGTACATGGGAGTATAATATTAAAATGAATCTTCAAGAAGTGGGATGAGGGCATGAACAATACTTCTATGGCTCAGAACAGGGACAGGAGGCGGACTATTGTGAATGCGGTAATGAACCTCCGAGTTACATAAAATTTCTTGACTAGCCGAGGATCTGTTAACTTCACAGGAAGGGATGTGCTTTGTGAAGTCAGCTACTTAGTGTATTTATGAGTGTCGCGTGGTGGTGGGTTTAGAGGTGTTTCAGCTTCCATGGCTATTTCCATGCACTCATATAGAATACTAAATTAAAAATCCACAAATCAGGAAAGGGTAATTTTTATACAAGAGCTGCACAATCCAGAGTGCTTGGTAGCCCGGGCGAATACACTGTACACGGTGTCACCTAATGTTTTGGATCCTCAATGTAGAACGTGCTTCGCGCCACCATCCTGGCGCCTAGAAATTTGCAGTTGTTCCTAGATTCTCGAGAAAATTTGTACACCCCTTACGTACACTACTGTACAGTGAAGGTATGTCAATGCAGTTATAAAATAAATCCCATTACAGGCCTGGACAGGCCCAGAGGGTTCCAGGAGGTCGAGGCTGCCAGATTTCTAGACAATCGGCACATGAAGGTGGTAAGGTTGTCAGCCCTACGCACCGGCCGCCTTTACCCACCGGGAAATATTCCTGGTACTCATTTCTGTTAGAAGCTGAGTCGACCCTAGGGCCATAGTGCGACCGACAGGATTATGCCAATGAAAAAATCCAATGACACCATCGGGAATCGAACCCTCGACCTGCCGGTTTGTAGCGCAGTGCCTCAAAGTTATAAAATCAGTGAAAGTAAAATGTGGGGGCCGCGGTGGCGCAGTTGGTTGAGGCACTACGTTACAAACCGGCAGGTCGCGGGTTCGATTCCCGATGGTGTCAGCTGATTTTTTTCATTGGTATAATCCTGTCGGCCGCACTATGGCCCTGGGGTCGACTCAGCCTCTAACAAAAATAAGTACCAGGAATATTTCCTGGGGGTAAACGCGGCCGGTGCGTAGGGCTGACAACATTATCACCTTCATGTGCCGACTGTCTAGAAATCTGGGCGCCTCAACCCCCTGGAACCCTCTGGGCCTGTCCAGGCCTGTAATGGGACTGAAAGTAAAATGCAGATCAAACACGTAGGAGACAAAAATTCTAAAATGGAACATGATATATGTCCGATTGACTTGGACGGATCTCGACTGTTAACAAAAGCAGAATAATATAGACACGCTACGAGGATCGCTTCCAAGAATACTGGGAGTTTCGTTGGATTTCCAAAAAAAAAAATGGTCACTGAAATGGAGAAATGTTTTCCTGAGAAGTAGGAACTAATTTCTACAGTATACAGAATGTCCCCGACTTAGGTTTCTATGAAACATAATGAGAACCAAGTCTTTCAACATTAAATGGCACAATTTGCTGCATTAGTACCTTCCAAGTACAAAGAGTCCCTACAGCACATTTCGTCGTGTGCCCCTTGGGCAGTATGCAGCATATCACGACACTAAATTCCTATTCATGTACATGCCGACATGTTTAACCCTTTAAAGACGAAGCGTATCTGTTTTATATAAGGACTCAGTGCGTACCGCGCTGTAAACACTCTCCACTTCGGTTATAAAAACCAGTCTCTTAATGTTTTATAAGGCAAAAGTCGCTGTTTGTTCTGAGATCCGTACAAAACACATAAACACAATGTGGGCACCACGTAGAATATTTGAAGGTTAAACCTGGTGGTACGTAAAGTTACCGCTAGGCTTTAAAAGGTTAATGCCATGCTGTTGATCGAGTATGCACGGTGAAAAAGGTTCAATAAATTTTGTCTACATAGAACCCCAAAAGAACACGTCCGAAGGAGTAATGCCAGATGATCGTGGAGGTCACGGGATCGTCCCACCCATTTCCAAGACTAGGAAATAAACCGCCGTTTTCACCAGTACAATTCAGAAGGCCACTAGCAAGATCTGCAGAGTTTGACCGGTTATCCGTTTTAATCGATTGCACCACTTGCACACTGAGCACGTAAGGCTTTAAATGTTAATGCTTGTGTGTGCTGCTGCTGCTGCTGGTGCTGCCGCTGTGCAAAGTTTAACTCCCATGAACGACAATGAGTGGGTTGGCTGGGAGCCCGTGGGTGTGTCTTCCAGTTACCCAAGAAGCTAAACTAAAGCGCAGGCTTAGATGAAACACAAGTCAGTCTCTTCCTAAGTTGAACTATCCCTGCCTACGAAGCGCATATATGGGATGCGGTAGCTACGTCTTATTCACGCATATATTAAAGAGGAGCAAGTTTATGCTAACGGGTGTGGCGTCGTGGCTGAACACCGTGACCTGTTTACACTCGGAATGTAGTTAACAATAGCTAGGCTACGGGCTGAACGGGCCGGATTTTTAATCCTAGTAGGGGTAGAAGATTTTTCTCCCAAGTGTTAAGACTGGTTCTAGGACATAATCAGCATGCCACTCATTGCGTACTGGGCTTATTTCCCCGGGTACAGAGACCAGGGTGTAAAGTTAATCACTCATCTGTAACTTATGCCAAGAATATGAATAAGTGGAACAATACCTCTGCTCCCCCTATAAGCCTTCATGACGCGTACAGGGAAAACTTTTTACTCTTGAGATCTGCGTTCTTCCGGGATGTTACGAAGCGTCGAGTGGTAATCCTTTGCCGACGTTTCGGGACAACCTATCCGTCTCAAATGGGACCAACAGGTTGTCGCGCAACATCGGTACATGATTACCACTCGACGCTGCGTAATACCCCAGAAGAGCGCAGATCTCATCAACATGGCGGCGGAAACCTGAAAGCATTTTACTTTTCGTCGCGTGTCATGAAGTGACAAATAACGGGCGTAACAGCTAAAGGCAGCTTTCGATTCAAGAATTTCCAGGCAGACAACCACACGTTACGCCTCGTAGCAAGTTAATCGCAGAATGATGAACACAGAAACGTTCATCCCGACCTTATAAGGTTTGAAAGAGGGACGTCACACAGTGTGTGTATGTGGGAAGACGAAAAACAGCCTCCACGCATGCGTGGAACCGTTACATCGCAACAGGTTAGCACGGTAACACGGCGAACTCATCCTCCGGCGGGTGCCGGCCATATTAGTGTTTCCCTCTGTCACGGATAAACTTTCAGATTCCATGAAATGGGGGGAATTTAGGGAGTATTTCAGTGGCTTTTAGCTTCTGTAGGGCTCTAATCCGTGGACTTAAATACTTAATGATTCAATAATATTTCCATCGTGAATTGCCATGGATAATTAATACAGAGATGAGAGATCTGATAACATGATTCAGGAAAACCATAAACATCGAGTCTGCGAAATCAGGGCCCCAACAGGTGTTGACATAAAACCAGCATAGAGCACTTTTAAAATTCAACGGCAAATTTTTAATGTGGGAGTTTAATATCGTAGTCGGTATAGCTAGTACACTATGGGCTGGAAGGTCCAGGGTTCAAATGTCGGTAAGGGCAAGAAACTTTTCGATTCTCCAAAATGTTCAGACTGGCTCTGAGGCCAAATCAGTTTCCCCATTCAATGCGTTCCGGGTTTTTTTTTCCATGGAGATAAAGCGGCCTCCATCTAGTACCGACGTTACGCATGAGTGGAGCTACACTGCTACTCCCCCTATTCACCACAGACAAGACAGGGAAGCCAGTACAAACTACCGACGCCGATTGTACAAATTAACCTTCTCAGACCAAGCAACTCAGAGCCCCCTTACTGGGGGCCCCGAAATTTTTTTTTTTTTACCTGGGTCCAAAACCCGCTCTCGGCGACCCTGCCCCTATATGCCTTCATGGCGTGGACAGTGAAAACTTCACCTTTGCTTTTAAAAACTGTTACTGTTGTCAATATTGTTGTATAAGGTAGTTCTATATGACATTTATGGTTTTATATGGCATTTATTGGGATTTTATTTAAGGTTTTCTTCAGTCATTTTGTACTTCAACCCCATTTGTAATTTTGTAACTAGGAACATTGTGAAAATTCACAGTTCTACATGTGTATGTATCACAATTCGGTATTCCTCTCATGTTTATTTGACGTTTGTTATTTGAAGCAGTAGAAATCAAAACGAGAATAAACACTATGACGATATGCGTCCCAAGTCCGACAACAGTAATTGTTACATGTAGGAGGAACACCGAGGTCAGAGAAAACTGCTGTTTATGACACACTTAATGAACTTTGTCACGGCGTTGGCTTGGGGACTAAGTATATAAACCCCAGGAAGCCAACCCCTGACCGATCATCACTTCAGAATCATACATAAAGGCTGGTCCATGTGGGACCGTTATCAACACTGTTGGTTCTATTTTCTACTTTGTACTTAACCTTTTAAAGCCTAGCGGTAACTTTACGTACCACCAGGTTTAAAATTAAAAAAATTCTACGTGGTGCCCACATTGCGTTTATGTGTTTTGTACGGATCTCAGAACAAACAGCAACTTTTGCCTTATAAAACATTAAGAGACTGGTTTTTATAACCGAAGTGGAGAGTGTTTACAGCGCGGTACGGACTGAGTCCTTATATAAAACAGATACGCTTCGTCTTTAAAGGGTTAAGGTAATAAACTACATGTTTAAACTAATGATTCGGTTTATCTTAACTGCTGAACGGCTACATCATCTCCTGATTAGTCGTCACCAAGATTAGAACCTACGGACTCCAAGGGCGACAACATCAACGCAACTGCGAGCCGGAATAGGTATACAACAACATCACACTCGGTCACGCTACGCTTACTGCACTGTGGTACATTCACATGCATTACAACCCTCAAAGGACATTCTGAAATCACAGTTTAACGGAATATTCACAACACAGACTTGATAGGACAAGCTACACGTACTAAGCAGTGCTGCTATCTGGAGGAAGGCTATAAACTTTTTTCTGGAAAGGTGGACACGGCAATACCGACTAAGAATACCTACCACTGTCACTCACTGCTCTAATCTGCTGCCCCTATTCACAGTTATTCACGACACCCATACTGTAAGACTCAACCTTCTACAAATGGAAGGGGCACACGGTGGCGCAGTTGGTTGACGCACTGCGCTACAAACCGGCAGGTCGCGGGTTCGATTCCCGATGGTGTCAGTGGCATAATCCTGTCGGTCGCACTATGGCCCTGGGGTCGACTCAGCCTCTAACAAAAATGAGTGCCAGGAATATTTCCTGGGGGTAAAGGCGGCCGGTGCGGGCCTGACAACCTAACACCTTCACGTGCCGACTGTCTAGAAATCTGGCAGCCTCAACCTCCTGGACCCCCAGGGCCTGTCCAGGGATTCCTTTACCTTTATAGATAGAAACTGGTTCCTTCGTTACGCCGGTACTTACGCTATGCAACACGCCACAAGGCGTGACGTCACAAAAGACAGTAATCACCATTTTCATTTAACTGCTAACTCGCATCTGTCAATCTCGCATTTAATATATATGCTCCTGTACGAATATTGCCCTGCTGCTGCTGACTGTCAAATGTCCATACGTTTTTGCGACGTTTCTGGGATTGTGGGATGTAATGAAAATACAATCGTAGTCGTTTGCAACGTCATAAAGAGGACTAAATATTTGGCGTCGTTATAACCGAGGAATATAATATCGTTGCTAACAGTGACGAATTAATAGGTACCAGAAAATATCTGACGCTATAGACGAGGTGTAGTATAAACCGATGTCGTTATAACCAGGTTCGACTGTACATTTTGTCGGAACGTTAGAGCCTAAGGGTGCATAACGAGCAGGCGTCCTTCACAAAGCTCAATATTGGCAGCCTTGGAGCAACATTCCAAAGTGCCGTGCTGACAGCTGCTTAGTAGAACTAAGGACAGTATATAGAGCAGGGGTCGCAAACACGCGGCCCGCCATTTCATTTTATATGGCCCTCTCACAATCATATTACTATTATAGAACATGGTTAGGCTGAAATCCAAAAAATATCTTAACCTAAATATTTTTCATCACAATTGTAAAGGCGAAAAAACAAGGTGCCCTCGCCATCAACGCCGTGTTAAATAGGTGGTCGTCAACACAGCATGGCGGGTCCTCAGGTTGCGGGTGGAATACCGGCCTCCAGTTATGGAGGGTAGCTGCGAATACATTGAATAAGCAGTCGCGAACAGCCGACAAGGGGTGGTCCTTCCAGCTTGTGGGTTAGGCGAGGTGCTAACAACTCACCACTGTAAAAAAATCACAGTGTTACGAAATAGCCTACAAAGCGTCGAACCTGGCCTGATTCCTCGGTACGGCCCAAGCAACGGAAAAGGTATACGAGTGTTTGGGCCTAAGAGATGATGTGACAGGGGAATGGAGAAGACTACATAACGAGGAACTTAGTGATCTGTACTCATCACCAATTATTAGTCGGGTAAACAAATCAAGAAAAATGAGATGGGTGGGGCATATGGCACGTATCGGAGACAGGAAAGGTGCATACAGGATTTTGGTGGAGTAACCTGGCGGAAAGAACCACTTGGTAGACGAAGGCGTAGATGAGAGGATAATATTAAAACGGATCTTCAAGAAGTGATATAGGGGCATGGACTGGATTGATCTGGCTCAGGATAGGGACAGGTCGTGGGCTCTTGTGAATGCGGTAATGAACCTCCGGGTTCCATAAAGTGCGGGGAATTTCTTGACTAGCTGAGAAGCTGTTAGCTTCTCAAAAAGGCCTCTGCTCCCTGCAGTTAGTTAGTTAGTTAGTTAGTTAGATAGTTAGTTAGTTAGTTAGTTAGTTAGTTAGTTAGTTAGTTAGTTAGTTGGTTGGTTGGTTGGTTGGTTGGTTGGTTGTTCTAGCCACGGACCTGTTAGCTTCTCAGGAAGGACTCTGCTCCATGCAATTTATTTAGGTAGGTAGTTAGTCAGGTTCAGCCAGGCACCATCACAGTTCGAGTGACACAAGGCTACCCTGCCATCCCAACTTCGTTTCGTAGTCTTTCCCTCTTCTACCTACTTGTTCACATTAGGTGTCGAGGTTGTTTATTTTAACTTGGTCACACTCAGACACACACCACAGTCGGTAGGACTTCTCCCGACGAGGGATCGGCCCGTCGCAGAGACCTCTACCTGACAACACAAGCACTTACAAGAGACAAAAAATCCATGCCCCCGGTGGGATTCGAACCCACGATCCCAGGAAGCGCTCGGCTTCAGACCTACGCCTTAGACCGCGCGGCCACTGGGATCGACCGCCATCCGAACTTAAGGACCAAATCTACATATCGATTTGTTCTTAAAAAATGAATTTAAATGCTAACTTCCACGTGCGATATTCATAATGCAATAACCTTGCTTATAGCTACGCAGATGAATACCAAGTGGCAACATGAAGGTGGTTTAATACTTATTAATTTTCCACCAACTTCAGCATGCAATGGAATTTGCTCCAAGCAACGCTCGGAAAATCAAATCCGTTAACTTGCGGCGACGGGAGTTCCCATGTTTCTTCACTGATTTAACGCCTCATGGACTTCACACGTTGCATAAAGTCGAATCGCTGATCTCAGTGGCCGCGAGGTCTAAGGCGTGTATCTTCGATCGTTCGCTTGCTGGGATTGCGGGTTCGAATCCCGCCGTGGGCAAGTAAGTCTGTCTCTTGTGAGTGTTGTGTGTTGTCAGGTAGACGTCTCTGCGACGGGCTGATCACTCGTCCAGGGGAGTCCTACCGAGTGTGGTGTGTCTGAGTGTGATCGTGAAGCCTCGATAATGAGGTAGCTCTGGTACAGAAGGGGCTGTTGCCCCAATGGGGGAAGAAAATTAAGTAGAATCATCGGACGATTCATTGAGGAGGCTGCCGGAAGACGCCCACTTGCAGACTGCAACGTCATTTCCGAAACGCGGTCGCACGCTAAGTCCAAGTTGCCGAGAAGTTTTTAAAGTTCGTCTGTTTCTTGCTACAGAAGTAAGTTAGCATTGCAACAGTCGGGACTTGCAATTGCGTGAGGTACAGCCTGTCTGTCACTCCAGTATCGTGTTTGTCAGGAGATGCTAGTAAAATTGGCAGCTCCTGGGGCTATAGCTACTATATCGCGACTTTCAGCTGTCTTACGGGCTGTAAGACAAGTGAAACTGAAACTATAAGCAACTTTTCTACATTCTAGGCGCGTCTGTATAATTGTGAAAAGCAACTATTAGCTACGTCATATCTGTCCGTCCGTCCGCATGGAACTCGGCTGCCACTGCACGGATTTGCGTGAAATTTGGTATTTCAGTATTTTTTAGAAAATCTGTCGAGAAAATTCAAGTTTCATTAAAATATGACAAGAATAACGGGCACTTTACATGAATACATATGTACATTTATGACGTCTCGCTGAATTCTTCTTGTAATGAAAAATGTTTCGAACAAAATATGCAGAGAAAATCAAAACACATTTTTTATGTTCAATAACATTTTTACGACAATCACGCCGTTTATGAAATAATGTGGAAAAATATGGTACAGCCAGAGAGGCCACAGATGACAATATAATACGGCGCAGAAAAGATGCGATTTGCATGTCAGATAAGTAAGGCAAGAATACGCATGCACACACACGAAAAAAAAAAACAGATGACATATTTTATACTTACTGCTTTTTCACGGCAATAATGGTTATGCGAACCCGCCTCAATGTTACTTTACACTACGTTGCCTGTCTGGTTTGATAGCGGAGAGTGGCGCTGACTAGAAAGGCATGCGGCTGTCCTGAGGCACCTGCTTCGAATATCAGTTGTTCTTTACTTCCCCAAGCTTCATGAGGGTTTTTTTTCAAGAAATTTCAGTCTTCCCCAAACGTATTGGCGAGTTACCCAGTTCGAATCTGGAATAAAACATGGCGAGATGCGTGTTCTGCCTAATTTTCTGTTTACAAATATCGCTCTTTCCTTGGGACTGACCATGACTGCCGCCTCCCAATGATTCAGTTACTCACCATTAGCCATAAAGACCACCGTCTCATCATATTTTTCTATTTATAAACTCCGAAATCGAAAAAGAGTTACTAAACAACAAGACAGGCAATGTATGCATAAAGTAACATTGAAGCGCGTTCGCTTAACCATTGTTGCCGTGGAAAAGCAATAAGTATTAAGTATTGTCCATAAGTGTCTGTATTTTTGCCTTAGTTATCCGGCATGCAAAGCGAATTTTTCTGCGCAGCGTTATATTGTCACCTGTAACCTGTATGGTTCTACCATATTTTTCCACCTTATCTCTTATCAGCACCATTTTCGGAAAAGGTTGAGTATAAAATGTGTGTTTTGATTTTCTGTATCACTCCTGTCTGAAACACTTCACATTCTAAGAAAAATTCAGCAAGACATCGTCATAATTGTACTTAGGTCTTCGTGTAAAATACCCGTCATTCTTGTCAGGTATCAAGTAAACTTTAATTTTCTCGACAGATTTTCGAAAATACTCAAATATCAAATTTCATGAAAATCCGCCCAGTGGGAGCCGAATTGTTCTAAGCGGATAAGCAGATGTGAAGAATCTAACAGTGGCTTTTCACAAATTTGTGAAGGCGCCTTTGATGGAATTATTATGAGAACACGTCACGCAGGTACATACAAAATTCTAGCCTCTTATTATTGGCAGGGGAAATTCCTAATACCATGATCCACACAACATTTCCACGTCTTGCAACACAACAACACTCAGTCGCAAAATCAGTGAGGTACAGCACGGTACTTGTACAGTGATACCAATCAACTAATTTAATGTCACTGCTTGTATGCAGACTTTCGTCAACTTACTCGCCCAGGCCATCAAAACACTTTGAACTAGGCCTCTCTGCTTGTAACACGCAATGCATTCCTGTCCTGTGTATATTTGGTCCACAGTCAATGTTCCCTCCAAGCTGCGCGGATGCGCCGTCGCGCAGTAACTGAAATGCTCCCGCGTAAACTGAACTATTGCCACGCAGCTGGAATTTTTCAATTTTCATTGTAAATATTCTTATCATGCATATTACAAAAAGAAACTTTTAAAGTACCGCGCAGCTGTAAGAAGAATTACAGGGAACGTTGCACACACTCGCCGTGAACAAAGCACTCTACACAGTGTTTCACTTTATAATTTGGCTGCCTTTACTCAAAAAAGGATATTGCGACCCTTGCGCCCGTTTACTTATAATCTCAACACTCACAACACACGACGCACTGCATGGCATTACGTGGACGTAGCCAGTAACGGCAGAGTGTTCCACTTAAAACTGGCCCGCTTGAACGGCGAAATCAAAGAAGAATTTTTGATAACACGTACACAGAATGTATTGATTCGCCAGATCTCATTTCCAACCAATTCTGTAAGAGTGTGCATTCAGTCTACCGAAAAATGAACGAAACGAAATCATTTCTTGATTTCGGCGTGCAGCTGGGGCGGCTTTGAGTGTAACACCATGCATCAAGATGACCATTCCAGTTCGAAACCCCGTCACGATGTTATGTTGGCCTACTATACGAATCTACTTTCACGAGACAAATATAAAATATTGTGTTGAGAGGTCGCATGTGGCTAACAATGTTAATAATAATGTGATACAGAGACTCAAAAACCATAAAACTTTACGCCAACTGCCTGCTTACCGTCTCCATGATGGTTTTGTTGCGGGGCTCGGCTGTCAGTTGTTGCCGACGCCATGTATCACTTACATTCAGTATACACAGCTCCTTGCTCTGTGGGCACGACCCACATTCTGAACCTTTTTAGAGAGCGCAGCAGTCGCTATTGGCTTGTGAAAGTCTGGGTAGGTGGAGGGGAGGAAGACGTAGCCAGGGTACTGTCATGTGACACGCCAGTGCACTCACACCGCTGACCTGCTCCTTCAGGCTGTCTTTACGCGGTAAATTCTTTGTTCACTCACTAAGCATAGTAAGTGGCTGCCCCAGAGCAACAGTTTGTTATACTGCATGTTGTCTCTTGTTACGTCACTTAATAACTCCATACTGAATGCAGAAATTGTCTTGAAAGATACATGACTCTGAATGTCATATTCGTGGCACCTGTTACTGCGTTTAACCTTTTAAAGCCTAGCGGTAACTTTACATACGACCAGGTTTAAAATTAAAAAATTCTACGTGGTGCCCACATTGCGTTTATGTGTTTTGTACGGATCTCAGAACAAACAGCAACTTTTGCCTTATAAAACATTAAGAGACTGGTTTTTGTAACCGAAATGGAGTGTTTACAGCGCGGTACGCAATGAGTCCTTGCATAAAACAGATACGCTTCGTCTTTAAAGGGTTAATTATGCTCTCACTGAATATGCAAATCGAGATTCAGTTCTTTGTAACTCTTACAAAACATATCGTCCTTGTTTTCTAAAAAGGGACTAACTGCCACTTTGAGCTAAATTGAGTTATGTGTAGCAAATCATTCAACTAATGGTCCTCTATATGATCTGTAAAAAGATGACAACTCCATCTTCAAAAATAACCAAGATATGTTGGGGATATCCTACCTGTCAAAGCGTTTGTAATACGTACAACGGAGCCACCTTCTTGCGTCTCCTATAAAATTGATGTTTTGTGGGTTGTCCCCTTTTTACAAAACAGGGGCAATATCTTCCCTATTACAGTGGTACAGTATTTTGTTAAATATATTCACATCCTGTCAGTAACTCTAACCACAAGTATGAAACCAAATTATTAATTCTAAGTTTAATGTTTAGCATCCCCGTTGGCGTACGTTTGTCTTACAAAAAGGTATATCAGCAGTCGACTGCTGATATACCTTTCGTCTTCTATACCTAAGATACGTCTTACACACATTTTGCTTTATTTTATATATACCTACACAATAGTGTATATTTTAATTCCATTGTGAAGAGGAAGGCCTTCCCTTTCTGAAAGCACAGTTTCAACGTTCATGTTTTTTAGAGGAACCTGATGATGGCCATAACAGGCCGAAACTTGTAGCTCAGACTCTCTAAATAAAGAGTTATAACAGAGTTGGCTGTGGCTGACTTTTTTTGTAAGATTATAAATTCTAGTTGTCAATCAGGGATGTAACACACTTCAGAAAACATTTCGATTAACCATACTCAGTTGCTTATCCACTACAAAGCAATGGGCTCCATTCTACTATACAACAGGTTCACTTGACACAGAACCATGAAAGTAACAGTACAGGACAGGCAAAACACGCATAACGAAACATCTAGGCGCATTCGCGTAACCATTGTTGCCGTGGAAAAGCAATAAGTATTACATGTTTTGAGTGTGTGTCTGCATACTTGCCTTAGGTATCTCATACGCAAAGCGCATGCGCTGTATGGCCTGTCTGGCTGTACCATACATTTCCAACTACCTTATAAACGACACGATATAAAAAAAATATTGAACATAAAATCTGTGTTTTGATTTCCTCTACAACCTTTGCCCGAAGCATTTCTTATTAGAAGAAGATTTTTAGGATCAGTACCTTTACCACATCTTAATGTATTCTACAGTGATATGAAGTGTACATCACTGACGATGGTGAATACACCGAAACATGTCGGAGTTTTGCATTTGATCGGCTTTTAATTTTAAATTATTGTTAATGCAGGGAGATAACATAAAATTTAGTACATGATGTTCAAACATTAACATAAAACAATATATATATGTATACACACATATCATCTACATACAAATTAACGTAACATAAAAACAGCGTTGTTTTATGTTCCTCAAAACGTATCACCTACGTACAAATTCAGCATTCTTTGCATTCGTCAGATATCCCAAAGGTTACGCGTCATCGCCTAGACTCTAATTACTGACTTAAAAAACACTACGAAGATGTGTGTGCGACTTATCTCCATGACAAATTTCACTTCCACAGCACTAATGATTGATTAGTTCTCGCGACCAAACGTGAAGTTTTACGGGCTGTTTGTTAGTAACCACATTCACAAATTAAACTTTTATGTAAATGTCTCGTTTACTAGTCTTCATTTTGTAATGAACTATTCACATGCAAGATGTGAGGATAATATTAAAATGGATTTTCAAGCAATAGGATGGTGACATGACGCGGATTGATAGGGACAGGTGGTGGGCTATTGAGAACATGGTAATGAACCTTCGGGCTCCGAAAACGCAGGGACTTCGCTGACTAGCTGAAGAAGTCATTTTCCCACGAACGACTCTGCTCCACGGACTTAGTCACTTTTTATACTCATCTCTAACACAAAAATTTGAATTCATGTTGGCCAGTCGGGAGTTTCTGCATTTTGTAACCCGAAGGATCTCAATAAGTTAACAAGTAGGAATCATCATAGTTGCTGATATAGAATATCATGTTTTACTGCCAACCTTGCAGTGCTTAAAATATTTTGTACAAGTATCACTTCCCGTAGCACACCCTGTCCGAGCCCACACTGGTCGAATACTCGTAAGTCAACGCAAAACAAAGCCAGGCGAAATCGACTGTCAGGTGACGACGATGCTGCCGCACCTGTGCTGTGGTATTCTAGCACACATAACCTCCGACCGGACGTCTTGTGGGTTGATTCATATATCCCTGGGCACTTACCTGAAGCACAAATGTTCAGACTTCCAGCATGGACTCACCTTGACAACTTTCCTTCTGCCCGCATACCGCGCCGTGGACACCTTCTCGGGGATGACATGCCGAGACATCTATGTGATACTCGTAGTAACAGTGACATTATTCAGAGGCAGGTGTTTCCTACCTGCGACACCAGATGTCAGTAACGAGCGAGTCACATTTTTCTCCGAACTACGGCGTGAACCAATCTCAACGCCGCTATATCGGTGTGCTCAGGGGTCGTTCAATTAGCGTTTGGCATTTTTCACCTTTCTTAGGGATTACGTGTATCGTTGCTCGCGTCTCTTGTACAGTGGTTGTGTGGCGTTAAGTTGCGCAGTTTTTTCTGCAGTATAATGTTTAACGAGAAGTACGTTGTATTGTTACTGATTTCGTTTTATATGCGTGGTATGTTGCATTTCTTGCAGTTCAGAATGCGGCTATACAGCGAGTGTCCTATTACGCACAATAAATCACCTGTAGGCACTGTACAGCTCTGTGCGACCGCGAGGGTCAGTCTTATTGTGGCAGTTTTTATTCCACTGTGCAAATTAACCTACCTGCATATGTGTAGGTCGTTAACACACCTTTTTGTTCTTATCAGCGTAATTTCATATATAAATTTTGTTGTGCGTTTAAATTTACATGTAATCTCTATTTTATTGCAGCGCACAATGCAAAGGACATGTAGACGATGTCACGATTTTGGGTGCATGTCGTGACATAGATATGAAGGTAAACTTTTCAGGTCTTCAACGAATCAAGGTATGGTACGTTCACAACACCAGAGGGCAGATGTGTACCACATAAAATTGGCCATAGATAGTGAACTTCTTTTTATCTGTACAACATTGCTTGGCGGTGGAAGTGAAGAAACAGGTCAATGATCGAAGCAAGTAAGCAGCGGGCTACAAAGAAAAAGTTGAGGATTCTGTAACACAAGTGACCCAGCAGGAAATTAACCGCTCTTATTTTTAATCTACAAGTGGTTCACCACATCATGAGTTATGATGTAACGCAGTGCTGTCATGGCTAGTGAACACTGGTGTGAAGAGGATGCGAGTTACTGGGTTCCTTCAAGAATGTGTATGGTGACCACTGATGTGGGCGGCATCTAGGCTATTGTACGTATGTAAATATGTGTTTAGCACATACATACCTACAGACATAGTGTCACATACCTGTGCCATTTGTAATTACCGTTATGTACGTATATATGAATTATGTTTTAAAATGATGTATTAAAGTTGTAATAACTGTATGGAATGGTACTGGCATCGTCTGGGTTGTGCATCCCGCACCATCATGTTTGTAGACAAATGTACAGCCTTACCGGTCAACAACCGGTACACTGTGCAATACATTCACTTGAATCTTAAGAACGTCTGGTTATGAAGATGTAAAAATTAAAATTCTGAATGTGTATTGATATCGGGTCCCCTATTAAGCAGCACTGAAATTACACTTCAAAACACAATCCATCTACTGTGCTGATGAATTGTTCAGTTTCGAACACTGACTGGTATACATTTATATGCACAATTACATATCTAAATACATGTGCCTGTGATCAGACGAAACCACTGCTGAAGGCTTTCCTGTCTCAGTTGTACATTGTTATAATTATTCAGTTTTGTTTCCATGAAATTTATTTCATATAGTGAAATATGTTTCAGTAAGGGAGTTTTGACTGCTGTAAGTGAAATATTTGTTCACATACAAAAATTTTTATCAATAGAAGGCGAAGGTCCTCTGCTGTGTCAAGAATTTCTCGTTTATTCACTGGTTTGATACCAATGAAGACATGGGGCCTGAATAACGAAGTTTTAAGTTATGCAAACTGTGCAGTTAGTAATATTCTGTACTGCATTTACCAACAACTTGCACTTGTTTAAGTACCATTCATTGATGAGTACCTTTCCATGCTGAAGCATCATCATCAGTGTTGTACGTTGTCACTGTAATTCATTCCTATAAGACTGCTCAATACACTTGCTGTTTATCCAATCATGGTAGCATGTATGATTCCGTATTTAGCATCGACATGTGCCTGTCAGTAAACGACATAAATAAGTGTATGTTTTTGGTCAACACAATTACAGCAAGCAAGGTTGAAACAGTAATTAGCTTTTCACAGGTTGACCTCCCGCCGCTTTCGTCTTGATGTGTTAGTATCGCGTTTTGGGATAGGTGTCGCAACCATCGCGTCACCAGCATATTAGTACCATCAGCCGGGCATAGAGGGCAGGGCTAATGCTGGCCAACGCGTGTTACTAACATACGTATGATTCACACGTATGGTTTTGTTATGGTCTGTGGCCACTTAGCTACACGAAAAAAGTGGAGACAAGAACCCACCGATTCTGAACCTCGTCCTAGGTGAGGCTGTCGCAGTATCCTAGCAGAACAAGCCCACATATCAGATTTCCTGTCCCGCACATGGTACAGAGATAAATGTCCTCCGCCGTTCATCCTGTCCAAGGCACTCAGCTCATCGCTAATGCTGCAGATGTTTCAGCAGCAACGTAAGTGTTCTCAGTAAACATCCTGAGCTATCCTTAACACAGTTACAAGACACGGACAGCCAGTCTAGCTCAGTCAGTATAGTGACTACGCTACATGCTTCGTGTCCTAGGTTCAGGGTTCAATTCCGAGCAGGGCCAAGGTATTGTTTGACTAAAGCAATCAGACCGGCTGTGGGGCCCATCCAGCTTCCTGTTCAATGGGAAAAAGAGGCTGGGCCGGGGGGGGGGGGGGGCGCGAGGCCGAACATTCACCTTCACCTCGTGCTCAGGTTAAGAGTGAGTGGAGCTACACCTTCACCTTCCCACATACCTTCATGTCATGCACATACGCAAGACAACACTTCTACTTCATGAACTTCCACAGATTATTATATGCATTCAATATAAAGCGTATGGTTTTTATTCAGCTGTATAGTAATAAATAACCTACAAACACCACTTCTGATACAAAACCATATGTATTTCATTTATTTTGTCATCTCTTCATGTTCCAGCATTTTCTTAACTCTAGTACCATTAAAGGCTCTTTCCAAGTCAAAATACTTCAATTTAGTACACAGGCAACTAACTGATAACATATTGATATGTAATTCATAAAAATGACAGTATTATTTACTTCGAGTCAGTCATATTTACATTTGCATATTTTCATGCCAAGATGTACAGAATACACTATGTTACAGCGTGTAATTTTATCTAGAAAGAGAACAAACATCCTGTGAGGTACTACAGGGTGATGCAAAAAAGTAGCAGTACAGTTCTGTATGTTTATGACTTACTCCACATCCTGTTCTCTTGTGACAAAATTATGGATCCATGGAATGTATGTATGTATGTATGTATGTATGTATGTATGTATGTGTGTGTGTGTGTGTGTATGTATGTATGTATGTATGTACGTATGTATGTATTTATGTGTGTATGCATGTATGTATGTATCTGTATGTATGTATGTATGTATGTATGTATGTATGTATGTATCTGTATGTATGTATGTATGTATGTATGTATGTATGTATGTATGTATGTATGTATCTGTATGTATGTATGTATGTATGTATGTATGTATGTATGTATGTATGTATGTATGTATGCGTGTGTGTGTGTGTATGTATGTATGTATGTGTGTATGTACGTATGTATTTATGTGTGTATGCATGTATGTATGTATCTGTATGTATGTATGTATGTATGTATGTATGTATGTATGTATGTGTGTGTGTGTATGTATGTATGTATGTATGTACGTATGTATGTATGTATTTATGTGTGTATGCATGTATGTATGTATCTGTATGTATGTATGTATGTATGTATGTATGTATGTATGTATGTATGCGTGTGTGTGTGTGTGTATGTATGTATGTACGTACGTACATACGTACACACGTGCGTATGTAGGCCTGGTTTTGAGCTACCATGACAGGTGTGTTGCAAATCAGTCAATGCGCGATCAAGCAGTGCTGTAAACTTGACCAATATCCACGACAGATGTCAAATGCGTATCCTACGTAGTAATCATCAGACTGAACAAATTCTGAAAGAGTACACAAAGTTCTAGTTTTGCACCACCCTTTACATTTCTGTAACACCTCACATATAAGTCCGCCAGTAGATATACCACTTCAGCTTATCAGCTGAACCAAAACCCTTTGGCCACGAGATTCCCCCATACGACGTCATACAGTTCCGGCATTGCCTTCTGAACGCTGGGAAACGTCTTTTGACCTTGAAAGCCACCAAATGTTGGCCTTTGTTTAAAAAAGTCTATTCACTTCATGTAGCCATGAAAATATACGACATGTCCTTGGGGCTCGGTCTAATAACATCCATTTTGAATACTGTACACTGTAACACTACATGGGATATATTCAAAAGATACACAAGTAAATGGATACATAAATTATTAAAACGAATGGAGAAGAACAAACGAAGCAACCATCATTAATATTTAAAATGGATATTACTAGAAACGAGTCCTAAAGACAAAGATTCACATGGACAGTAAATAGAAGCAGCTTCCATCTTGTATAATACCGAATCGGATCTGCTATATTATTAAAACACGTTATTATTAAAACTAATCATGAAGACAAAGATGGTCATATCCTTAAAAGGTCATTCAACCTCACGCCACACTGAACGAGTTCTTACAGACCGTGGGGTAGCCTCACCTTGAGCGGGGCAAGGTCGATCATGACGGGGGCCACGGCCGACCACCTGTATGACGTCACTTAAATGTCACTGAGGTCACTGTACTAGGTGAAGTGGTATTGCATCTACTCCGGCTATCACTAGTATCACCTCAACTGACAGCTTGGGCGGATGACCTTGTGGACACTGGCAATGATCCACCCAGCTGTCTTGTGTACATATATTTGGATGATTTCATGCACAGGGTAGAAATGTCAAAGTCACTAGGGCAGAAATGTGGTGGGTTATGGATGCAGGGCACAAGGAAAGCCAATGGGTGGGCTGAAGGGGTGGAACTCTGTCCAGGCCCATGGGAATGGTGCACAGTAAATATGAAGATGCTGCACCTTTTGGAGGTCACATTATTTTCCTAACGGGTGGGACCTGGACAAGAGTAACAGAAAGAAACTGCCTTTTTCAGAGCCACTGTGATCGGGTTTTGAAAAGTGCGACTCAGCCCCATTTTTGATGGACGACACAGGAAGAGGAAGTGTGTCGCCCTGACACGCCTCTACATACAAAATGGCCGCGTCTCACGTCACAACCCATATTTTTTCTGTTCCTTTCTTTCATACCAACATGTAACTTCACTAACTGAAACAGCGTGACCTCTAACACTCATTTCGTACCATTATATTCCCACCGAATGCCACATTACTGTTATTGATAAGGGGATGGATTCAAGGAACAAATGAATTAACCTAGGGCAGTTTCTCCCTGGTGGAACTCCGCAAATCCACTAACACGTCTGCACAAATGACACAAACCATGAATACAGAAGAGCCACAACATAATACGCAGTATTCAAAGAGGAAACCTTACACTGTCACACAGGTTCAGGGGCGTAGCACCCATACAGCAAGAGTGTGCATAGCATAGTGGCTCAAAATAAAGAGGGCCCACAAATCAACTGTAACACTTTTTGTTTGGTGGAATTCATCCCTCTGAGGTATATCAAATCAATACTGACATACGTTTTACCGTAAATTACAACAAATGGTATTACTGTTGTCAATAGACGCCACATGATTGTCATGCGGATAATTCTCAGGGATTTAAATACATGAATTTAAAAACAAGTAAAAATACGTGGACATATTTCAAATTTGCGAGATTTACAAATTGTACAAGATATTACAAACTTTATGTAGCACTGGCATGTAGATGTTTTATATATTTCTCGTATGTGCTTCTTGATTACATGACCTTCCTGTTCTTTCTAAAAGTTGTTTAATATTCTTATTTAGACCAAGTACTCAGTTGCTTTTATGAACAATCGTAAGCTCTCTTGAGATCGACAGCTCGTTGTTATGCGTTCCTTTTTTATCGGTTTCCGGTACTTTCTCATTAGATTACGTCTGCAGGCGAAGTTTTGGCCCGTTATTTGTATTGCCTTTTGTTAGTATTTAATTACTTTTTGGAAAATATCAGTTTTCACATCGCTTCTGTTTTTCTGTGGTGTTCGTACGCCTGGCAACTGATACCCGAGTACTATAAACAGAACAAATGACCGACAGATGTCACTGGCGATAGACGGGTAGGTACTACAGGGACAGCAGTTCACCTCAGTTTGGCTAGCTATGATCACAGTGAGTGTTCTCATTCGCAGTTTACGAACAAACGACGATGGTCTCGTCGCAAAACGTTTTCTCTACAATTAGAATCAGTCAATCCAAGCACCACAGCAGTGTGCTGCGAGGAAGGAGTAGGTGCACCGTTGTGGCGTGTTCCCACACATCCCTTGTACGTAAAAGATGCAGATTTTATTTCAGTTGACAATTAACAAATTTATATTACGTGGTCTGGTTCTCAGGTTACTCTCACATTTTCCACTGAAGCCATATATGCCATTGCCAGGCAGGCAATAACCATGGGAACAGGAGCACGAGGCCTCAAATATGTGATGGCAAGTTATTCTGTGCAGTTACTCCGTTATTCAGATATGGTGGAATTGCATCTTACGTGGGTGTTACATTCCAAAGACAGTGCATAAGCCAGAATTGCATATAGTCTGATTCACCACTGAAAATCCCTTAAATCGTGTATAAAGTATATGCATTTGTTTATATATCATGTAATGTGTATGTAGATTATGAAGAGTGCATACTGTATAAGCAAATACTGTGTAATTTTATTTTTAATTATGTAAAGAAAAAGATGGAAGAATGAAAGAATAAAAGGGTCTAACGAAGTGTAATGAATGAGCAAGGAGCCATCCCGAATTTCAATAATTTAAATGGAATACTTGTCAGCCACCCGGGATATTCATCTGTCAATCTGCATAAAACGCCACCTAAGGGCAATTAAGCTGAGTACGGCGGATAATGACCACGGGTCGCCGCCGCACGCGCAAATATGCGAGACGCGACGCATTCTGGCATAGTTGCGTACCCTATTTAAGAGAGTGCGGCGACGTAAACGCGCTCAATAAAGTTCCATAGTTGCGGCAAGACGCTTCGAGTTCCTGATACGAGCAGCTGAAGACATGAGAAATTGCAGTTTCTGGCTGATATTCCAAGGTACGTGGCGTTGCTGAATTTCTAAGTATTCTGAGTGATTTTCTTACTGGAACGAGCACTTTGGTATTTAACACTTTGGCGATTACACTTGAGCCGATTGGCTGCTCCAATCGCTCATCATCGGCCGGCTTTGATCACGCCATATGCCATCCCCTCAGTGGAGCGTGCGCAGATGCCTTTGAGATGGGGAAGAGGGGAGAGTTGCATTAGGGTGGGGGGTTAACATGAGTTTACTTGGGCAGTCTTGAGTTTGTAAGAACTCACTCTCCGTGTGGACCTGCCCGGAGGTCGAACCGGGACCTGGCTCATCTCTCTCTCTCTCTCTCTCTCTCTCTCTCTCTGCCCCTCGTTCGTCTAGTGGTTTGGTCTTGTGGACGGGTGGTGTGACGGTACGTACTTAGGGTTGTGTTTGGGGTTTTCATTCACTTGGTTTGTTGCTTTGTTTATGGTTATTTTCCTTTCTTTGGGAAGGGGGTTATACCGTCCGTCCCGAATTTGTTGTGACCAAGGGAGTCATGTCTTTCCGTGACTGATGTTGTTATGGGGAAAAGCGAGAGGGGGAGAAAGGGAGACGGGTAGGAATAGTGTCGAGTTTTCTTTTACTTTGTTGTTATTTATTTGGGGTTGTAAATATGGTTATAAATAGCGTGTATGAGCTTTGAGTGTAGAAAGAGAGAATGAGAGAGGGAGAGTCGCCCCGAGAGAAGAATGAAAATTGTGTTTATATATGTATTATTTGTGGCCAGAAGCATTGTGATTCAGTGATTCCGAGTGACACTGTATTATTTATATTTCATTGTTAACACATTTTTTATATTTGCATCACTATATTCTCCGAGTCTGCATTTTGCCAGCGACCACTGTTGCCCACAGAGATGGACATTGGGTTCATTCTCGACCGCCCAAACACCCGACGGCTTTTGTAGAAGTGCACCCCTCCTGTGTCCTATTCCCCTATGTCCTTTAGGATCATCAGTGGCAGGGTGGCGGTTCACACTTATAAATTCCAAATTACGAATAACGCGGTAACGAAATTCTGTTACAAGCCTGGCGAGCAGCTAACTTGTCTACTGGTGGCACTCCCTCCCTATTGGTTTATGGTAACCATTGTATCCATCTAATTTTGTACAGTAATTCTTGTGTAAATATTATTACTCATATTATCCATCATTTGAGCAGTCTGTACTTCCTCCTGATTAGCTGGCACTCCCGCAACGCTAGCAGAAGTATCGCGTTACCAGTGGTCAGAGTCCAGTGTTTCTCCTTTGGCTTTCCCTAGCTTTCATTTACCGCAGGGAGTTGGGATTGTAATGTTCGGCAGTTACCGATTTCTGCGTTAGGATTTGTTAAATCGGTTGGTGGCAGCATACCAAGTATACGTGGATCCAGTAAGTGCCCCTCGACACCTGCCAGTAGCACCTCCCTTCCTGTTCCTACTGTCCCGGGTTACCGACCCCAGGACCGGAGGCACCACAGAAGAATATGTGGTGAAGATGAATGAGTTACTGCTTTTTCGGTACCGAGGAATGCCAAGGGTGCTAGATCATTCCTAGGATGGGCTTCGTTTTACAGGCGGTTAGTTACGAAGTTTGCGGAAATTACCAAGCCGCAAACTGAGCTTATTGAGGACGCTAAGTTTCGTTGGGAGGAACGACACCAGAAAGCGTTTGAGAATTTAAACGAAGAGTTATGCTCAGAGCATGTGTTGGCTTACCCAGACTTTGATAAGCCGTTCATATTAACCACAGATGCTTCTAAGGTGGCGGTAGCTGCTATTTTATCCCAAGAATATGATGGCGTACAACGACCTACCGCTTACGCGAGTCGTCAAATGAACAAGGCAGAGCAGAATTATTCCGCTTCTGAAGCTGAGATGCTTGCCCCGATATGGGCCACAAAGCACTTCAGGTGTTATTTGTACGGTACGAAGTTTGTCAGGACGCATCACTCAGCATTGAGGTTTCTACATCAGTTTTCTGACAATAATGCCAGGCTAAAGCATTGGAGCTTCTGTTTGCCGAGTTCGGCTTTACAGCTGAGTACAAACCAGGGAAGAAGATACGGCATGTCGATGCGTTAAGTCGACAAGTGCAAGCAGTAACCGCCAAAGACACTCTCACCAAAGACAGAGTGGTAGAGGAACAGAAGGCTGACGGATTTTGTAAGTCTCTGAGACCGGGGAAAGTAAATAGGTCCGAATATTCTTATGATGCGGATGGAGCTCTCTACCGACCGCAGAGCGAGGGATAACATCAGTTAGTGATTCCCAAAAGTTTAGCAAGGGAAGTGGTTTCCACTAATCACGACCCGATCTATGCAGCTCACCCGGGGAGAAAACGGGCGTTTGAAGTTATCAAATTACGACATTGGTGGCCAGGCATGAAGTGAGAAATTGATATGTTCAAGAGTGTGATGAATGTCACAGAAGAAAACAAGGGAAGAAGTGCAGAGCACCATTATGTGAGGTCAGGGAACCTACCGATCCATTCGAGATAACGTCAATGGACATTTGTGGTCCTTACCCTTTAACCCCAAGGAAGAACAAGTATCTACTTACCTTCATTTCCCATTTAACAAAATATGTTAAAGCGGTGCCCATACCTGATATGTCAGAAGAGATATGTGCCAGAGCGTATGCTACGCAAGTGATTGCTAGGCATGGCACGGGGTCAGTTTGTGACAGACCACAGCAGGTCGTTCACTTCGGTTTTCTTTAAGGAAACATGTAGAACTTTGGGAACTGCGAAAATGCAAACTTCCAGTTATCAACCCAGTAGCAACGGGACGATCGAGCGATTTCACAGGACAATGAATCAAGGGTTGAGTCATTATGTGAATTCCAGGCGAAATAATTGGGACCCACTTGTTCTTTTATTTGATGGCACATAGGGCGACACCTCATGGAACTGGTCAGTTCAGTCCTTTCTTTTTACTGCATGGACGAGCGATGATTTTGCCAACTTTACAAGGGCTGAGAGCTAAAATAACCCATGACTTGAGAAATATAGATCAAGAGTCCAGGCTAGAAAATTTGAAGTCTAGTTTGCAGACGGCTTAAACGATAGTTCGGAAAAATAACCGGACGTCGCACCAAGTCAACCGACGGTACTATGACCTAAAAGCGCAAGAGCGTAAATTTTTGGTTGGAGACATAGTGTACCTGTTCAACCCAGCCAAGAAGCCAGGGCAGTGCCAGAAATCTCTGAAACCCTGGATAGGTCCATTTAGAGTAGTGGCAAAACTATCCGACCTGAAATACCGAATAGTTAACCAGTTCGGAAAGGAGTCGGTGGTACATGTGAATAGGTTAAAGAAGGCACATAACCCCAGCATCTGGAGGCCTAAACCGAGCCAGAAGCCGAACAGGAGCTCAAAGAAGGTTAAGGAGAATGCTGAGGACGAGAAGGAAACGCAGGAAGAGGATGGAGTCACAGGCACACGTCATAGGATCGTGACGGAACTACCCCAGGTAGATGACCAAACCCAGGACCCCTGCAGGCCAAGACCAGGATCTCCGAGTGGCATGGCCACCCCTGCTGCGGACCCACAACGTTTGCAAACCCCTGGATCGGGGCGCGCCGATCCGAACTACGTTCCACCCGACATGCCACGTTCAAGACATGAACTCAGGACTCATAGAGCCGACCTACGTCACACCAGAATAAGAGCTTGGATGCAGGCTGTGAGAGAAGATTCGGAGGAGGTAATAGACGAGCCAGAGTAAGAGATGCCAAACCCCATGCAGAAGAGTCATGAGATGGTGTTGAATCTAAGATGCCGATGCGCGCTCTACTACTGCTAGAAGAGAACTAATTAGCCCCACCCACTTGCAGATGACGGAGTAGGAGCTGAGAAACAAGATGGCGACTATCAATCAGCTGGTTTGAGGGCGATAACATCGGAAGCAAGAAGATACCTATCTCAACAAAGCTCAGCTCGCATAGGAGGATGCTGAGCTAGTACTAGCATGCTACACTACAGGTCAGTGCTTATGCACTACAACAGTTGATTATTGTTTCAGGACTAATAATTTACCTAAGCGGCGCGGATGTTATCAACACACCACTGAATGGATGCGTGATACTGGTAGAAGAAAAGCCAGTTATACTTACCAACGACTATTGGAAGATAGTCATCAACATTAATTTGTCTATCTACGAGGATGTCATAGCTGATTTATGTGGAGATTTGTTTCAAATCGAAGAGTTTACTCGAACCTACAGTGCAGTTCGAGAAATGCAGCAAGTGGAAAGCACGTTGGCATCACTTGAAGACAAGTTGAGAGAACTGAAGGAAATCTTATTCAGAGTAATGTCCGACGAGGCTTAATTAATTTGGGAGGTAGGATTTTGAAAACTCTTTTTGGAACTGCAACGGTAATGGAAATAGAAAATTTGCAGAATACTATGAGTAAGTTACATGACAGCGAGAAGGCCATTGTTCATTCGGTGAATCAACATGCGACCTACATCAAAATAGATGAGTCAGTCAAGTTTAATGCACAGGCTACTGCAAACCTGTCTACTATGATGAAGGTTGTTGCTATAGGATTGAAAAATGGAATGTCGAAATTAGCATCTGAGTTGGAAGGAATAAATAATTCCTTGATTATGCAAAGGGAGGTCTTTGTGGTAATTAGGCAGTCAGAATTTGCACTTACTCAGGGGTCGAGGTTAATGAATTAATACATGCGATCCAATATGTGATACACGGAAAAATTCCTGTTAATTTGACTAATCCAGTTACTTTCGGTAGCATATTGAAAAATGTAACTTTAACACTGCCAGAGAACTTAGAATTGTGTAATGAATGGTTGACTACCCTCCATTACATGTTGTTGTTTTTTCTTATTTTTGTGATTTTAACTTTTAAAAATTTGTATATTTCTGTTTGATATAGTAACACGTAGGGATTTTATATTGTTAATACACGTGCCGTACTGCATTATAGGCAACCAGCCTTGCAAGGTAGCGTGTGAGTTTCCTGTTTGTCCCGGCCGAAGACAACGTACGTTGGACTTCGGTCTGAAAGCTTACTGGACATTCGCACGCTGCCAAATATGGAAATTAGTGACGGCTTGGTTTTCCATTGGTTTATGAAATTCGGATTCAGCAGTTCGACTTGATTAAACCAGTTGAAACCAACGTTACTAAAAAAGTTATTTAAGGGGGTGGAAAACAATGTCACAGCGTCTATTGCCGGGAGTTCTAAGTAACTAAAACAACGGGTGGATTTCGATACGTCTATTGCTGAAAGCCTATTGCGGGAAGTTTTGTTATATCATCGGGTGGATTTCGAGTGAACCGGCTACGTAAGTCTATTGCGTCTATTGCCTGGAGTTCTACGTAACTAAAACAACGGGTGGATTTCGTCACGTCTATTGCTGAAAGTTTATTGCTGGAAATCTCTTGCGGGAAGTTTTGTTAGAACATCGGGTGGATTTCATACTAGTCAGCTACAGAAATTTTGTACAAGTCTTTGCTGGAAGTTCTAAGTAACTGAAACAACCGGTGGAATACGTAGAAATTTTACGTTCGTGCGCCACGAGTTCGTTTTCAATATTAAGTTTTTTTGTTGAAAGTCTTTGCAACTTACTCAAGTAATAGAAACTTACGTAGTGATAAGTGAGTTGGACCTCGCCTGTGTAAGTGAACTCTCAACGTAGAGGACCGGTTGGATTAAGCAGCAGGTGCGACGGAGACTTCGACGAGTTCTGGGCGACGAGAAATAAAGTGCACGTACTGTACGTTGACGGAACTTTATTAGAACACCACATCATGCTCGTGAGCACCTTAATCCAAGGTAAGACGGCAAAGTGAATGTGGTAACTATAGCAGTTTCGGAAGTTAAGAAATCCCGAAAATTTTCGTAATCTAAAGTTGTGGAGTGGGTATACAACCATTTTAGTAATATCGCAGTTTGTGGCATTGTAAGGGTGCTATAGAGCAGTACCGGCACGGCTCTAGTAAACTAACTTGTGAAAGTAGTCTAGAAACATAGCCGTAGGTATAGTACACAGTTAATAGAAAGCAATAGAGTGTTTCATTAGTCAAGCAGAAATCCTACCGTGTATCCTGACGCCCTGGGATCTAAAACGTCTGATGTAATTCAGGCTGGTGGCAGCTTATCAGTAGTTACACTCAACTACGCTACCAACGAGGCTACCTTCCCACGAAACTAAGAGTGGACAGCTTCACACCCCATAGTTCTAGGGTAGAGGTGGAGAAAAGCTCCGCTACAAATTGGTGTAGTCAAGAAGGGGAAATCTGGGCTCACTAGGAGGCACCAGTGGGAAGGGCAGTCCGTTACAATTGTTTGCAGGAGTGAAACATAACAGTTTGTACTTATATTACCAGGTTGTAGAAACGGCAATTTCAGCAGATGTACACAGTTTTAAGATCATGTTGAAGGTACTATTGAAATCCATGAATCTTGAATTTATCATGTATAAAATGGTTGTTTTTCCCACGCGGATTTTGGATAACCAGTATGTTCAGTTTGTGCTGGATTATCAGTACTTAGTTATAAATTCACTTCACCAAAATTACCTGTTGATGACAGAATGGGAGTTGACCCATTGTATGGGGCAGGATGTTTTAGTCTTCCCAGTATCAGAGCAGTGTATAGTATAATGTTGCTGACGTGTGAGCTGAGTTTGTACTCTCAGCTAACATTTGCCCAAAAACTTTGTCGAAGGGAGTTATTAAACTTCCAGTTCATCCGTGAATGGAACAGCATGGGGCAGTACGGTTGTACTATTGGCCTCAGCAGCAGACAGTTCATTTCAGGTGCTACCAACAGGGTAGTTGGGTCGAGTTTACCATGGTGTTGCAAGGATCAGGTGTATTGTATAACGCTAGTGCTTGTTACATTGCCACCACGGAATTGCAAGTCTATGCGGAGCGGAATGGAGAAGCTACGTTATCTGTACCGGAAGGCCCAATGGTAATGGCGGACCACAAGTTGGGAACCCTCCGAGAGCTCATACCTATCGACACTACGGAGATTGACCAACTGACGACGCGCATCACCATCCATCGATATGGAGGAGATGTCAACAATCTACTGCAACTGCATGCAGCGAATTTACAGCATCGAAGGAAATTTAATTGGATCTTATATGCTTTAATTTCCTTAGCAGCAGTGATAGTCATCATAGTGATCTACCACTTCACCAGTCCATATTTTATCCGACTGTTATCCAGATGCAACAGCAAGGCTGTTGCTAATCAAAGGAATGATCCACTTCCAAATGACGTTATTCCTTCCACTCGAGAAGCTGAGCTAAATCCCATTTCTAATCCTAATATGGAGCCTATTGGTGGTGCTCAGGAGAGCGCACAGATCCGATTTACTACCTATTTTTTCAATGGGAGTAGGTACGATGTCATCTCAGCTAACGTTGGATATACCCCTATTTTTATAGTTTCCAAGTTGGGCTTTTACCGAGTGCGGCGAGTATTAGTTAATCTACCCACGCGGATGGAATTCCTCCTGGTTTTTCTTATTTGCCAGATAGCCTCTGCCATATGCAACGTACGCTCAACTTCTTCTCTATGCCAACGATTTCTTTGAGGATGCTGGACAGCAACTACCTCTCCTGCTTCAGACACCCAGTGTATGTTACACTACGTGACTCTGCATAGGAAGATTTAAGATAAGCTTTCTCTTTCCTTTGTCCTGTCATTTTCTGGTCACATTGATATCCAGAAGACACACGCGCCTTACTGACATTAGTTCTTCCTGGTATTTCTCAGCCCTTTTCATTCAAAGATACTCCAGTCGGAGTAATCTTGGCAATAGTCAGATTTAGATCCAATCTTATTCGGGTGCGGGAAGCACCAATCTATCCAATCTACCCAATCGACTTAATCGTAATGACCCTTTTGGGTACACATCTACAGCACACTCTCACTTCACGGAGATTTCTGCTATCTTGCTGAGCTATCTTTTTCCATGATCCTACGAGCAGACTGCATACTAAGCATGCGCCAGGAAGCAAGCCTGCCCTAGACCACACCGTTAGTCGAGCCGCCCTTCGGCGCCCCGAACCAACCACGTCAGAGAAGCACATCCACACCACGACATTGTGAGGCTAAGTAGTGTAGTGAAGTGCAGTGATAAATCGGAAATGATCTACGAGTGTTTTTGCAACAAGCTTATCAAATCAATCTGAAAACAACCTTGTATGATATAATGATAACTGACTCCCTGTAAACTTCAAGTTATATGCAGAAGGCTTTGTAAACAAAGCGAATGCAAATAAGCACGGGGTCGTAACAATGCCATTTGTGTTTTCTCACGCCAAATATTGTGACATGCATTTCGTGTATGGATTTTGCGATGCACGCGCTGCTGTAGAAGAATACCGAAGGCGTTTTCGCGACGGGAGGATTCCGTCTAAGGGTGCATTTTCACGTGTTCACCAGACAATGCGTGAAACTGGTTGTCTTCCAAGTGTTTCTGCGCAGTCTGAAAAGGAAGTGGCACCTGATGTCAACACACGAGAGAACATTCTTGGAATGGTTCAGAGAAGTCCACGACTGTCCACTCGTAGAATTGCCTCTCGGATCGGTGTGTCGCGTATGCAGGTGTGGCGAACTCTACATGATGATGATTTACACCCTTATCATGATCGGAGGGTTCAACACCTTGAACCAGGAGACCTTGATCAACGCATGAATTTGTGCCACTGGATAAAGGCACACCGTGAACTCTTAAGCGTCATTCTGTTCACAGATGAAGCGTCCTTTACCCGGGATGGTATAAATAATTCACGAAATCTCCATACTTGGTCCGATGAAAATCCACAACGAACAAGAATAACCAACTTCCAAAGGAGATTTTCAGTGAATGCACGGTGTGGTTTGCTTGGTGACAAGTTAATAGGACCATTTGTTTTTGACAACAATTTAACGGGCGACACATATGAATTCTTCCTGAGGAACGAGTTACCAGGTTTGCTGGAAGACATCCCGTTAGTGGTAAGAAGTCAACTGTACTTCCAACATGATGGGGCTCCCCCACATTACACTCGGCACGTGAGGGAGTATTTAGACGAATCTTTCCCCAACCGCTGGTTTGGTCGTGGTGGGCCCCTTGCATGGCCACCAAGGTCGCCAGATCTTACCTCTTGGTTACTATCTCTGGGGACACATGAAGGCATTAGTGTACGAAACGAAGGTTGATTCAAGAGCAGCGCTTGGCCTTCGTATTTTTGCAGCGGCAGAGCACACACGCAACCATCCACACAACACTGCGTCAGCTACACAGTCTCTACTGATGCGTGCTGCCAAATGCTTAGCAACCAGAGGACATTTTGAACACCTGTCAGACAGGTATTTTAGTACTCGCGGGCAGCTGCCTATACAAAAACACGCACTCGATTATGTTGAATAAGCACTTCAATCCTGCCGGACAGTCACGAGCTATGTAAAGTACTTGGAAACCTACGGAGAACTTTATATAACTAGTGCGAGTTTTTTTAGTTTAATTAAATGTATTTATGTCACTCAAATATTAATTAGATATTAAGTACAGTTGTTAACACAACAGAAACTACAAACTCCTGATAGTCTAAATATGCATTTGGTAATCAATAGATATGGAACAGCTCTAAATCTTTCAAACTTCTCTCGCCATTATCTCCGTAACCGCTCTATTTTGGATATAGGTATTTTTGGTTATATGGATTGAACCTAAGGAACATCCTCCCGAAGTCTGGTTCATTCCTCCTGGGACACCCTGTATATACCACGTAGTTAAATAATAGTACTTTATTCTTCACTAAGCTACCACGCTGCGAACATAGTTCTTTGATTTGCTGTCGCTGTTCGCACTTTGAGCTACAGATAAACCCGTTGTTTGGTCTGCGTGTATCGTGCGTATTTGGAGACGACTCAGCTGTATATACACCTGCTGTTGGTGTGGATTGTGACGGAGCTACTCTTGTATTGCAAGTAAGTGATTCCATACGATTAAAAAATGGCAAAGAAAATGTTTCTAACCAGACAGCGAGCTATTCCGACTACTGAAGTCCCTCCTGTTAGCGCAGGACGGACGGAGTCGGAAGCTGGCCCGCCAGGCGGAAGCACTCCATCGTCTAGGATAGCGGATGAGTTACCTTTCATGATCTTGGATCAGACTACTAAATATTTTCCAAAATTTCATGCGACCGGGCGTAGTTTTTTAATTAAATTTAACTCTCCCGGTGAAGAGCAGGAACCAACTTCCTATCTCCAGGAATGCATTACAGGATTAACAACGTATTTAGTTGATCAAGTATCGGATAGAGATATCGTAGGACTCCCTATCCGTAACACTGAGAATTAAAGGATAAAGTGGAGGAACTTCAACAGTTTCAGGAATATCTTTCGGACTACAAAATTATTGTTTATGACGGATTGAGTCCCGGACTCACTATTAGTGGAAATTCCCTTTCGGATAAGAAATTGTATTTACTATTTGATGCGGACTCGGGTCATTAGAATGCTATTACCAACATTAAGGCTGCAATGGCTAAAAAGTATATATGTAACGCGTGTGACACATCATACCATAAAACACAGTGTGACAAGGCTTGCTCCCTATGTACCGCAACACCGCCGTGCACCAAAGGTGATTCGAAGCATTGTGATACATGCGACAGGTCTTTTCTTAGTGAAAAGTGTTTTCAAAATCATCTAACCCTGAAGGTGAAACGAAAGCTAGTGTGCCAGTGGAGACAAGTATGCCGAAATTGTAATTTTCTGGTAACTTCAGATTCTAAGCATGAATGTTTTAAGAAATTTTGTAATTATTGTAATAAAAAGCAACCTTCCGGCCATCTTTGCTACATGGCTCCACTCAAACCTAGCAAACTTTCTGACAGATTCATGGAAGTTTTCTTTGACACGGAGTGTACGCAAGATCTGGAAAGGCATGAAGGATCTTTTCGAACATGTACCGAACCTTATATGTGCTCAGCGAATGTGTTCAAAGTGTGAAACTATTGCGGATATGAATGTTGACCGTGAACAGTGCGGCAAGCGTGTCCATGTGTTTTGGCAGGACCCCGTAGGCAAATTTATTATCTCCGGCAGTCCAGACCATTCGCGGGTAAAATATTTGTTATTTATCATAATTTTCTTGGCTACGATGCACAGTTTCTTTTGAGAAGGTTTTTGGAACTGAGATTGGTACCGAAATTGATAATGGAAGGTACCAAAATTCTTACTATGTGTGTGGAAATGTACCTTTTCTGGACTCGCTAAAATTTTTGCCCGTGTGTTTGAAAAGCATGCCCAAATCATTCGAACTCACCTGTAAGAAGGGATACTATCCCCACTTTTTTTAACACGGTATGAGGAGCAAAACGACAAAAAATTTCCGTAATAAGGAACAGCTGTTGGCCTACTGCATGGATGACGTCAATGTATTGAGGCAGGCATGCTGTGCTTTTCGAAATTTGTTTTTGAAATTGGTCAAGATGGACCCTTTACGGCAGGCTATCACTATATCATCCATTTGCAATAAGATGTTCCGGACGTTTCTGAAACCTGATACTGTAGATCTTATCCCGAGAGGGGGTACCGAATAGGAGATCTGTAGTCTGTTGAAACTCAATAGCTGGCGTATATCGGTCGGACGAGGAACAATGTCACTCATGCCAGAAATGGGCGGGAGGTTCGTTTCGATAGGGTACCAAATTTGAAAGTTGATGGGCATTGTGCAGAGACTGGGGAAGTCTTTGAATACCTGGGGTGTTTTTGGCATGGGTGTCCATGCATGCCCAATCGACATTAACCAACTCATTGGTAACACCGGTGAGACATTGCTGAGCAGATGAGGAGACAATGGCTCGGTTGCAAAAGATCAGAGATGCTGGTTACAAAATTATTTCCATCTGGAGGTGTGAATTTAAGAAATTACTGCGCGACAATCCCGGCCTATAAAACGAACTCAGCTCCCACTCCTACGTGAAGAACTCTCCCATTAATATTCGGGATGCCTTGTATGGCGGTAGAACCGAAACGTCCAAGACGTGGTACAGACCCAAGCAGGGCGAAGAGATCCACTATGTGGACGTAATCAGTCTGTACCCATACATCTGTAAATATGGTAAGTTTCCAGTGGGCCATCCGGAGGTGCAGGCTGCCCCACCGACTGCTTGGATACGGAGGCGATTATCAAATGTACGGTTCTGCCACCTAGGAAGCTGTATCAACGATCACTTCCCTATAAGAGCAATTCTCGGCGGATGTTCCCTTTGTGTTCTAAATGCGCCGAGAGTGTGAATCAAGGCAGCTGTACATACTCTGATGATGAGCGGTGTATAGTCGGTACATGGGTAACGGATGAGCTCCGTAAAGCCGTAGAGATGGGTTATGGCTTGGTGGAGACGTTTGAATTTTGGGAGTATAATGTGACGCGATATGATAAAACCACCAATTCAGGGGGTCTTTTTGCACAGTACGTCAACATGTTCCTAAAATTAAAACAGGAATCATCTGGCTATCCATCCTTATCTTATAGTGGTACATGTCAGGATGCCTGCAGGTAACGGAATATAAAAGACGAAGGCGATCAGTACCGTCTAAAACGAATATTGTCGTACAGGTAACGGAAGATAAAATTCAGAAATAGTCTGTTTACATGTAATAGGTACCGTTGCAGGATTTATTGGGCAGGTTGTACAACTGAAATTAGTCGTAGTATATTCGGGGCTGTACAAGTGACTGGGTGTCATCTCTCCAGTTATCATAAAAGTAAGTACGTTTACGACACCAAAATCTGAAATATTTTAAAAATTAGTAACATATTTCGTAAAATAATATTTTCAACATTCTACTCGCGTTGTACTAAGGTCATACTTTCCTACTTTTCACTATAATGCAGAAAAAAACATCAATACTTTCCCTGTTGGAATCTCAACGAGTCCACGGGAATAGACTCGGCCTTACGATTATCAAGGAAGATCAATTGTCACCCATAAATTTACATCTGAAAGCGCATAATCACAACACTTCATGTATCGTTCGAAAGGAGCGGTTGTCAGCAAATGAAAAAAAGGAAACATTTTATTCGAATTTACGGGGGTGCATGGGTGCGAGTTGTAGCCGCCATCTTCCAATTGGTCCAATACCGGTACCCTCATTAGACGGGACACACACATCGTATGTGTGTATGTTCCCTGAAACCTGGAAGCCAGAGGCTGTTTGTAAATGTTTTTGTAAGAGCTAAGTAACGTGTTACTAAAGAATAAAATATATTACATAATAACAAACTGTTTGTCATTTTAAATCCATGAAATGTAAACATTCGAACACTTGTTACCTACAGTCTACAGTCTCCAGTCTCATAAAGTAAGACAGCAGAACCTTCCATCACAAGTTCAGTGTGTACGGCTGTCTACTATGAGGGCAGCGAGAGCCGAGTCAGTTAACTAGTTATTGTTCAACTCTAAGTCGTACGTTTAATATATAGTGAATGGTCTGCAACGTCATACAACATAATTCTATATATACACGTATTCTCAAAGCCAATAGGTACACGGCTTTGACCTAAACATAAAAAACCCCTCTCAATTTTACAAATGGGTATGATATCTGTCCAGTTTCCCGCTCTCTGGATTATGCATGTGTGAATATTAGAAAGGACTGAAAAAATTATATTCTTCATGTGTGGTGACTAATGGGAAATGGAATGAGTTGTGTGTTCCAAATAGTTCCTTATGAAATACAATAATTATACTACTGTTAGTGTTAGGAATGTTCTTCACTTTTCGGATTCACCTTCGATAGAAATGGGAACGATTCGGGACTACAATCCTCCGTCATAATCCCTACAACCTCTGCATAAAAGTTGAAAACCCTTATTGATTATGTTTCAGATACGTAAGTTTATATTCTCGTTAGAAATTAGAAAATGATATAAGTTATATGACTTGTATTCAACATGTAAGCGTCACAATTATTACTCCGTATTCTATCCTACGATCAGTATACTCTGGATAAATACCCTCCTCTGTCCCACTAACTCTGCGTACCTATAATTCAGTTCCAATCTATCGTGTGTAAGTTACAGTCTACAGCAACTGTAAAATGGTAATGTCTTTTTTGTCATCTATATACTCGAACTATGACCTCTTGTACATAAAATAACCTGCCACTACCAACGATTGTGAGGAAATACATTCCTAAACAGTGTATCTTTTATTTCTGTCAACAGCAATAATACCGTAGTCTTTGATTTTGTTTCTTTCCTACCTTAAAAATAGAGTTTGTACATCTATGGTTCCTAATCTTAACTTAGGATGAGTTTACCCTTTTACTACACTCGCTATATCATACAATTAATTCAAAGTTAGTGTCACTTAATTATTGCTTATTTAAGTACTTAAAGCGATAACATTGTAAATATTATGGCTTAACACCGTACAGTTAGGACACTTCATTAAAGTTAGGGTGTCATTTAAACATGGAGGATCGCGTGCGGCAACGTATACAATAAGAACTTCATGAGCTATCTGACTGGGCCATTTTGAGCCCTGAGGGAACCTACTCATAAATAACCTATCTGTATGTCTGACGCTAGTGTTGGTAAACAAACATCAGGCCTACTTCCTAGCCTACTTTCAATATTACACGGATATTGAAAATATTATTCTTTATTTTCTCATGAAATTCAGGTACCAGTCTGTCGCTCGGTGTTCCGGTGTTCCAAATACCATATAGCCCTACTCGCCATAAAATTCAAAGGTGCAAGCTAGTTTTCTGATATTTATTTATATGTAATCCAGTGTTATAACAGTTAATATCGTAATGTACTTCATACATTCAGGTTGTAACGTATCGCTTTTATTCTGATTGCACCCGTACATAAACGTATTACTCAATTCAATTGAATAATTAATCGATTTTTTAAACGTGGTAAGTTCAGCATTACGTGTGTATCCCCGCATAAGAAAATTTCCCGCCTAAGAAGTAACAAATTTCACGACGAAACTTTTTTTCATCTTCAGACTATCCAACAGTGGTTGGAAATGAAATCCTACCAGTGACAGCTTGTATTCTAACAAGTTGGGCTGTTCTTTTGAAATTAATAGCCAACCAATGCGTCCCATTTTCTGTATGAGGATCAGTGTTAACTATGAGTGTACCGGAACGGGTGACGGAACGCGGTAAGAGATCCGAAGGAAACCCCTAGAAACGAATCTACGTTTTGCAGAGTGCATATGATTTGCGCGGAGTCCATTAGTAGTCTATGGAGACAGTCCGACTATCATCCACTAATACAGTATCGTCGTATTCAAGATAAAGTAGGCATGTGATAGCATCCGGAAGAGTCTGGGCAAATTTTAACTCAATCCGAATATTACCGATATCGGGATTCGAAGTGTGACTGTCCGAAGCAGCGCGGTCTGGCCTTAAGTCAAATAAGAGCACGAAACATCCGTTTATATATGTGTCAGGTGTTATCTGGAGTCCTGTGTTCGAGTGATGTATCCCCGAACCCTCAAACAGCGTTCTGTAAGCCATAAGTGTAGTCTTGTTATGACTTGCGTCTAAAGACAATCCACCGCTTGGAATCTGTTTACCGTTAACATACAGCGACGCATCCACCTCGACCCGCGTACGTTATTCGCTGCTCCGTCCACTGACCTGTCCCAACATAACCATTCTGTGCCATTTCAACTCCATGAATCGCCGTTATCACTCATTTTCCCTGTACAGGTTTGTGGACGGGTTCCTTGACCCGGAAATTTTCATATGTCGGAGAAGCACTAACTGAATTATATAACGGTAAAAACATATATTGATGTCATTACTGTGGTAAGGGGCTCTTCTTTCCTCGAATTTGCATAGATCCTACACATCTCCTGCCCTAACAAACACCTCTTCCGCATAGCCATTGGACCTGCTCTGCCCTTTATCATATGTAAAGTTCGAAATAGCTCCACTACATTGAAGACCATTTTCTATCCATTTCAGTCACTTCTCTCATATGTCGCCCCTCACCGCAAGTATCGGACAAACACATCCGAACCAACGCCTCCCACCCTCGTCCACAACGTCCATCATATCACTATTGACCTCAGGAACTATCAGAGAGCGGACTCTTGGCATCCATATTCATCACCACTTTGGGTACCGCCTGCATCTGACATGGTGATGTTCTGTTCGGCGAACACAAAGGCATCGCTGGGGAATCGAACGGAGATTCCCGAGTTTTTCTGGTATTGATGATTTCTGCAGCGGACTAATTACATTACAAGATACCTCCAGCTGCATTTGTGAGAGGTGGACTCTTCCATTTCTATACCATAAGTCGCATATTTGTTTTACTCTTTCTAATTATTCGTCTAATGATGATATTCTCCACATACCCGGTTCTCTTCTTACTAGCTTACAAGAATGCCAAAGCGTCATACACCACCAATATGACTACAAATACCAAACCAGTGTTACTGCCTAATACAACCCGCGACCTTGTTAGCTTCACGGTACTCAGTATTTGAAGACTCTGACTCTGAGGGCTTCGATTAATATATCATGCCTGCACAAATCAGTTAAGGTTATGTTTTTTCTCTGTTTTACAGACACAACATGAGGACCTTTCTTAAAAACTAAATATATCTAAATATTGCGCACCGTTTGCTACACTTTTGGGACTCTTTACGCGAATCGATGTTCCTATGTATGGCTACTACTGTAACTTGGCTGATATAAAGTCAGAAACGATAATACACTAACATAACGTGTTTTGGTGTTCTATTTCTAGACCCAATAAAAAATGGCTGATATTGCTTCTTACACAGAGAGTGCTGGACTCAGCTTCACGCTCATGTCGCGCATTAGCGCATGCCGCGACATCTGTCATTGGTAGGCTACATGCACGTAGTCTTACTGGTCAAAGTCTCCACTTTCACGTTCACCAACACTACAGCTACCGATTACACGTGACTTGGCCTATTCAAAGCAGACGTACAACCATAGTCCATTGTGGAATCGAACGGCGTTTTGCTACATATGCTTCAGTGAGCGATTTCTGCGACGGGCTACGTATCCTAGATATTCTATGTACATGTCTTTCTGTACAATGGTTCAGTAACCACCTTCAAGGAAAATCCGACTGTTATTCTTCGCCATGCCAGAATTCTTCAGTCGTGTTATCACAGGTGATGAATCGTGGATTTTGGAGTACGACCCCGAGAAAAAACGCCGAAGTCGGGATTGGCACACTACAAACTCTCTCCGTCCCAAGAAAGCGAGAATGAGCAACTGCAAAATCAAATCGATGCTCATTTGTTTTTTTTTTTTGACAGTCAGGGGATCGTCAACAAGGAATTTGTGTCACCAAGACAAACTGTCAATCAAACTTTTTATCGGGAAGTCCTGGAAAGACTCAGGAAAAGGGTGGCACGTGTGCGACCAGGCATTGCACGCACGTGGATGCTGCACCACGACAACGCCCCATGTCACAGGGCAGTCTCCATCAATGAATTTTCGGCAGGAAAAAGAATTCCTGTGGTTCCTCAGCCACCCTATTCGTCGGATCTCAGTCCCTGTGACTCACTTTATTCCCCCAGCTCAAAAACCACTTGAAAGGGCGCCATCTTGGTACTTTGGGTAATATACAGAAAAGCGTAACAGACGAGCTGAAAGGTATTCCAGCAGAAGCCTTCCAGCACTGCTATGAACAATGGAAACAACGCCTCCGTCGCTGTGTAGCTGCCCAAGGGAACTATTTTGAAGGGGATAACCTTGATTTGTAAAACGAATAAAATTCATGGTTAAAAGAAAATCAGTCTCATTGCTTTTCTGCCACATCTAGTAAATATGAAAAATCACCAAATGTGGTAATCTGTATGAAAAGAAAAAACTGTTACTTATTTCTTAATACCTTTTCCTATCCTTAAGAAAGGAATGGTCGGGTACGTAGTATTCGAACGTAGACTCTTTCGATTTTGAGTCCATTATCTTACCACCAGGCCACCCTTTCCATGAAATGGCGAGTTTTAGTCAGTGTCGTTCACTAACTAAAGGCCGTCATATTTAAAATTCAAATACGCCGCGTAGCCGCCATACCTAAAAATACCGCCATCTTGTACATTCACAAAGGTAGGCATCTTGTAATTTTAAAAATACTGCCGTCATGAAATTTAAACTAAGCGCGATATCTGCCATATTTAAAATACCGCCATCTTGTAAATTAAAAAACCGCCATATTTAAACTTTCCGTCATCTTTAAAATTTAAACTTCCCCGCGTAACCCCATATTGTAAATTTCAAAGATACCGCCATATTCAAATATTCGGCCATCTCAGAATTTAAACTTCGCGCTGTGTCCGCCATATTTAAAATTCAAATAAACCGCCATGTTGTTAATCTTTCCGCTGTGTCCGCCATCTTTAAAAATTTCCGCCATGTTTAAACTTAAACTTCGCGCGCTGTCCGCCATATTTAAAGTTCAAATATTCCGCCATCTTAGAATTTAAACTTCGCGCAGTGTCCGCCATATTTAAAATCCGAATATACCGCGTAGCAGCCATATTTAATATTCATATAAACCGCCATATTTATTTGACAAAGGTTAGCAAACTCTCAATTAAAGGATCACATTGTCATAGTACTTATGTAGGGCTGTATTAAAGAAGCAACGGAATACGAGAATTAATACCGATATCTTTCGACTGATTCAAGTATCATCCTCAACGTCGTACTGGTTTCTGTTTTGAACAGTAAATGTCCAAACAGATGCACGGCGTATGGTGTTGCTGTCTTCTTCTCAATAAGCAATTTGAATTTGTTGACAGTTAAGCGGCTAGTTCGACTTGTGAAGACCAAAATATATAAAAGCGACAATTGATATTATAAAGGGAACGTGTACAAATACTCTGTAACACGCTTTGTGAAAGCGTCACAATTCGGGTGGACACTGCAGAATACGTCAGTATATTCCTAAAATTTAAGACTGAAGAGGAACCATCTGGCTAGCCATCCTGGGTGCGTAATGGAGACATGGGCAGACACACTGACGGCTGCCGTCGCACAGAGAGGATTTCTCCAGAAGAAATCCATTTGCAAAAGCTCGGGGCAACGCACCTTGGCAAAACTAAAATTGAACTCGACGTGGGGCAACGGGTCACAGAACCAGAACAAGAGCCAGGCAACGCGTGAGGTCATAGAAAGTTTTGATCTCGTAACAAGTCCTGATACTGCGGCCACCAATCTCATTCCCAAACGATGACGTGGCATGGGTATCCTGCAAGTATTCCAAGAACGTGCCTGTTGCAGCACACGAGGTCTGACAATAAATTACATTAATTTTCTCCTAGCTGTACTGGCAATACTGCAGCCTGCTAACACAGACAGCCTTTGACCTTGGTCCTTCCTCCATCCCCACTTGCAGTGGCATGGCTTTGCAATGCCTCAATGTGGAGCAGGTCCTTGGCGTGTCAGGACGTGTTTGAGAATCTCACAGAGCAACAGCGCGATGCGCGGTTGAGTATTTGTGCTGATCTGCTGGAAGAAGTAAAAGCCGACCCAGAGTTAATGGACCGAGTTATCACTGGTGATGAGAGCCGGTTTTTCCAATATGATCCAGACACCGAACGTCAGTAGAAAGCCTGTTACTAACGTCAAAGTTTGGAATGGCGTTCAAAGGGATCACATAGGCCGAAGAAAGCACGCATCTCCAAGTCAAAACTGCAATGCATGCTTGTGAGTTTCTTTGATTCCATGGGTATTGTTAAAAAAAATGCGGGTTCCTGCTGGACAGTCAGTCAATATTACTACACAGAAATTCTTGAGACTGTGAAAACGGTAATGCGGGTCCGTCCAATAATTAAGAAAAACTGGATCCTTCATCACAACAATGCGGCAGCCAATGCAGCACCTCTCTATAGCGCAGTTTCTGACACACAAATGCATTACGGTGATGCCGCAGCCTCCTTACTCACCTCATCTCGCACCCTGTGACTTTTTTTATTTCATAAAATAAAACCGGAAGTGAAACATCATTGTGTCAGCAGAGGGCATCCAGAAGGCTGTAACGCAGGCCTTAAACATCCCAGAACTAGAGAACTAGAAATCAAATTACGGAACTTGTGAGTGTGAGGTTCAAGTTGGCTTACGTCTATATGGGTGCATTTCTTAAAGAATCTGTCCACTAACTCCCTAGCGTAAGTTGTGGATCCTTCTAATTTTGACGGATGTGATACATGCAAAAAATTAACTAATAAAACCGTAAATTCTTTAGTACAAGAGTCGACCCACGTTCGACCAGACACCACAAATACCACATTGCCTTTCATTTGTGTATTTCTTAGTCACCAGCCGCCCGCCGAGGAACTTGCAAAACCTTAACTTTGATGTCATCACAAAGTCCAGAATGATAAACAGGAACTTCGTCATGGAAGTGACGATATTAAAGATGAACCAATCGGTTACTATGTTAGATAGGAATGTCTTGGGGATTTGGGCGTCATTCGCCACTCGTTAGCGTTGACACATTCAAGGGGGGTTCCGAACTAAGGACTCGCCCGGAGTATGAAGTCTTAAATAGACCGGCTTAGAGAGTGGACACTGTTACCACCGAACACTTGCCTGAAACTAAGTGTCGTCGTCTTGCGGGGAGGCTCTCGCCGACCGACCTGTGTTGCTGAGATACCGAAGTTCCACTGTTAGAGACGACTAGCTATATCATCTTGTAATGTAAGTAAAGAGTTGTCTATCCTATCGGCCGTAGCGCGGAGTATAAGTCACTGATTGGTTAGGTTTCCCTTAACTTTCTTGTTTTACTTTGTTTTATATTTTTGTTTGTAATTTTATTTTAACAGAATATATATATATATATATATTGTTGTTGCAAACGGTTCCGCATGTAATCGATTGAAAACGCTTTGTGAAATCTAGGTGTGCGTACGTCGCCCTATATTCCTACCACTCCCCCTACCGTAACAACAGCGACCCAAGCACTTCGTTATCGACCATAAACACCTGCTTCGGCACGTAAGTTGATACACCCTACTTGGCGGATTCCGACTTCCGCTGACACCCTTCTGGTTGCATATGTACTCGCATCACTGTTATGTTCCGTTTTTTTATACTCGTATTACGTGTGCACCTTTTTACGTACGTATCGGACAAAAGGACTGGAGAGTGCAGCACGGAAAACAGGACAGTTTATCAAGTGACAAGTTAAACGGTTAGGTCTGCTCATGAGGTTGCAATGTACACTAGAAAACATACGAAGTTTAAAATAGTAATTTTGACGTACAATGGCAGAAATACGACAAACGCGGTTTCAAACAACACGAAAGCAACTCTGGAGCGGGCAGGCTTACAAGTAAGTGTTGAAATTAACTTCAAAGGACACTTTGTAGTCTGTGAGCGACTGTGTTATTTACTTGTGTTTTTCATTCTTACATTGAGACAGACATTCATGCCACCGGCGGGATCTGAACCCGCAATCCCAGCAAGCGAGCAGCCGCAGACCCACGCCTTAGACCGCGCGGCCACCGCGATCGGCGTGACTGTTTTAGGAAGAGAATTATATTTACTTTTGAAAAGCTAACAGTCGCCCAGCTAGTCAACAAATTGCCCACCCTTTGTCGTGGCCGAAGGTTCATTACCGTGAGCACAACAGCCCGCAAATTCAATCCAAATTAGAAGCAAGCTGTTCTCAGTGTGTGATTTCCCAGGTACCGGTGTGCGTTTGGTGCAGTGATACCTGCTGTGGCGCCGGAAGGCCGAGCGCTGGTCGGGGCTTGCGACGCCATTAACCCCTTGCCGTCCCTAACGCTCCAAAGCGCTCGGGATTTAACTGTTCCGTGCCGGCCTAAACGCTCTAAAGCGCTCTTGTTGTCCTGTTCGTAAATCTATTGCTTTGTGTGAAAGAAACAGGAGCTCTCTGTTGCCTGACGTGATGAAATCACTTAGGAAGCATATCTGCACGCGTATAAACATGATCCAAGCATAAACATCGAAGTAGGTGATGGAGATTCAAGTTCGAATGTTAGTCTCTACCTGAGGGCTCAGTCGAGGTTGAAATAATGGCATCTACATCTCGTGCCTCGCGTAAAAGAGTAGAAGACGCGGAAATTTTGCAAGTGTTAGAAGAAAGTACAGATAGTGATGTCACAATATCTTCATCTGAGGAAGATGAAGATGGTAATGAACCCGACAGTGACGAAGATGGACAACTGGATGACAATTCTGAAACAAATGAAGATGGATGCACTCGTACTAGCGGCCCAAAAACTCATCTCAAATGGGCTTGTAATGAATGGTTGACTGCCATCCATTACATGTTGGTCTTTCCTAATTTTTCAATTTTTAATCTGTTAAATTTTGTACATTTTTTCAGTTTAGTAGCACGTAGGGACATTATATTCTGTTAAAACACGTGCCGTACTGTATTATAGGCAACCAGCCTTGCAAGGTAGCGTGTGAATTTCCTGTTTGTCTCGGACGAAGACAACGTTAAGTTGGACTTCGGTCTGAAGCTTGTTGGACATTCTCACTCTGCCAAATATGGAAATTAGTGATGGCTTGGTTTTCCATTGGATTACGAATTTCGGATTCAGCAGTTCGACCTGATTAAAACAGTTGAAGCCAACGTTACTAAAAAATTATTTAAGGGGGTGAAGACAATGCCACAGCGTCTATTGCGGGAAGTTTTTTGTTTAGAACATCGGGTGGATTTCGACGGAGCCGGCTAAGAAATTGCGAAAAGCCTATGACGCAGGGTTTTGCTTGCTTTACCACGACGGGTGGATCACTTTTGGAATTACTGTGATTAGTTACTTGGTTCGTTTCAAAGAGGAAAGGAATTTCTAATTTAGAAAAATGTTAGAGGTGAGTTTGTGTTGAATATCGCTTGGTGGGATTGGAGGAACAAGAGGAATACTATTTGCGATAGAGTGCACAGCTCCAGGACCGGACAGACGACGGCAGTGGGGTTGGCCAAGGTATTCGACGGGAACAACAAGGAGATTAATCAAGACATGCTTGTAGAGAGCAGCAGGAACTTTATTCAACCACCACATCATGCTCGTGATTATTATTGTTCAAGGTAAGTGGTAAAGTGGAATTGCGAAATTTGCGTTTGAATGTATAGTCATATGATGACCCGGAAATTGGCATGAATCTGTCAAGGGAGAGGGGGGAATACAACCATTTCAAGTAAGACAGCGGTAAGTGCCATTGTCACGTTCCCAGGTGCAGTACGGTACGGGATACATACCGACAGTGTGTGTTAAATTGTTTGGTAGAGAGAACCGAAGTGTTTGAGCCGATTGGCTGCTCCAATCGCTCATGATCGGCCGGCTTGGATCACGCCATATGCCAGTCCCTCAGCGAAGCGTGCGCTGATGCCTTTGATTGGGAGAAGGGGGAGAGATGGATTAGGGTGAGGGGGGTTCTTGAGTCTTCTTGGCTGCTTAACAGTCAGGGAGAACTCACTCTCCGGTTGGACCCACTCCGAGGTCGATCAAGGACCTGCCTCGTCTCTCTCTCTGCCTCTCGCTCGTCCGTGTGTCGGTGTTGTGGATGAACGGCACGTTGGTATGTATCGTGGGATATATTGGTAACTTACGTTCGGTTATTTGCTACCTTGTTTATTGTCCCTTTTCTATCTTTGAGAAAAGGGGGTGGGTTTTGTGCCGTTCGTCCCGAACCCACGGTGGCCGGGGGGGCGTTCTTCCGCTAGTGAGGACGAGAGGGGGACAGAAATTATTAGAGGGTCGACTGAATTTTTTTTGTTTGGGGCCAGTAACATTGCTGTAAATAGTGTGAATGGGGTGTGCGTGTTAAGAAAGAGAGAGAGAGAGACGGAGAGTCGGCCCGGTGCAGGAGTGGAGCTTATGTTTGTGGCCAGAATTATTGTAATTAGTTGATTCTCAGAAATGTATTATTTCATCTTACGCTGTCAATATATTTATGTTCATTTGTAATCATTGTATTCTCCCACTTTACCATCGTGCCAGTCACTATTACTCCTCCGAGGGGACGGGGACTCGGACGGTCCCGGGCAGCCCAAACACTCAACGGCCTACGTAGAGGTGCACCCCTCCCGTGTCTCATTTTCCTTCGCCCTTTGGGGGCATTTGTGTTCAGGGTGGGGGTTCATGTTAGTAAATGGTTAGTAGCAAAAGAAAATTAAGTTACTCTAGACCTGCATTTCCTACGAAGTAAGGTGAAGTCCTGGGATCTAAAAGTCTGAAGTAATTCAGGCTGGTGGCAGCCAATCAGTAGTTACACTCAATCAGTAGTTACACTCAACTACGCTACCAACGAGGCTACAATCCCATGGCACAAAGTGTGGACAGCTTCAACCACAAGAGGCAAGGGCAGCAGTGATAAACTGCGTTTCAGTCGATGAAGCAGGGGTGGGAATGAGCAAAACGTTACAGACTAATGCCCTAATTTCAAGGAATTAGAAAAATACGAAAATTTATCAGGTCCTAAACATTCTTTACCAGTTGGCAGCAGTGAGAAAGATTTTTTTTGAGTTATTTGTGACCAATGATTTTTACAACAAAGTTGCGGAAGAAACAAATAAATATGCAGCTTTATCACAAAGAAAAGCTGGGACAGCGGATAACAACTGGGAAGACACAAATGCGGAAGAAATCCAAGCCTATATTGGAATTCTGATTTACGTGGGCCTTGTTGACCTACCAGAGATTGAGGATTATTTTCAAGGCGATTTCTGCGTCTGTCCTATAGTGAGACAAGCCATGACACTAAAACGATTAAAAAACTGCGGCAATATATACATCTGAATGATGAAGAAGACAGACCTGACCAGCAAAGCGCAGATTTTGACATCCTGTATAAAGCAAGACCAGCTCTAGATCTGATGGATAAATTCGCACAGGCATACATACCAGGCTGCGAACTTGCTGTGGACGAGGCAGTGACTGGTTTCAAGGGGAGATTTTTTCTGAAACAGTATCTACCTGGAAAGCCAACTAAATGGGGGATCAAGGCTTGGGGTCTAGCTGACAGTGCCAATGGTTATCTTCTAAAATGTGACATTTATAAAGGGAAAAAAGAAATTCGACAACAAGACCTACTAGGGGAACAAGTTGTACTACAACTTACAGAAAATTTCTGGGGAAAATGGCACCATATTTATTTCGACAATTTTTCTAGCTCCACAAATCTTACGAAAATGCTATTGGAACAAAAAACCTACAGCTATGGCACTACAAGGGCAAATAGAAAAAATTGGCCAACAGAATTTAGGAAACCAACTGTCTTGAAACTGAAAAGGGGCGAGTCCAGGAAAATGAAGCATGAAGATGTGACGGCGGTAGTGTGGCAAGACAAACGTGTTGTTCTCCTCCTTTCCACAAATTCCGATCCCCGGACTGATGGTTTGGTCACAAGAAAAACAGGAAAAGGCAACGAAGAAATTGAAATTGCATGTCCTTAAGCCGTCATAAATTACACGAAACATATGGGAGGTGTGGATGTAAATTATCAGAAACGCGAGTACTATGGTGTCGGCCGATCTTCAAAAAAATGGTGGAAATTTATATTGCATTTGTCCTAAATGTGTGTCTTGTGAACTGCTTCATCTAATATGACCTGACAAATCATCCCCCCTCTACAGCACAAGGAAACAGGCAACTGACCTTCAGACGAAACTTGGTGCGTCAGCTGATTGGTACACTCACGTCTCGCAAGCGTAAAGGCAGGAAAAGAAGTTTGCCCATCGGAACTGCATTCCCTAACCTTTTCCATACTTTACAAAAAATATCAGGCAGTGCAAAAGTGTGTGCTTTGTGTATAGAGAAAAGGAAAAAAGCTACATCCGGAAGGGGTAAACAGACAACATATAAATGTAAGCAGTGTGACCTTCCATTGTGCCGTGTGGGGTGTTTTTTGAAATACCACCAGCAGCGACATGTGGAGGTGCAAAATTAGGCGAGTACGTTATTACATGCATATATTTATTACGAATAAGATGAAGTTATCACTCTCTTTTTTATTTTAATTATGATTTTTTTCCTTGAGGGGGGACCAGTTTCTGGTGTAGTACGTACATTTAAAAGCCCACTGACAAAAACGCGGTCTTTCTGCCAATGCAGTAGGGCTTTAAATAGGAGCGGCAAAGGGTTCATGCTGATACTTAATTGTACTCTATTGAAAGATTCAGCATGTTCATGTGGCCATCCATTTTGCCGCCCCTTGGAATCTGACGCCACCCTGCCATACCCCTGATTATGTGTGAGGGCCAAGTGGCACTGTGGGTAGCTATGGACTATGCGTGCCCCATCTGTAGGTACGCAGCTACCTTAAGCAGCTGCAGGTTCACCAGTCCAAGTGTCTAAGCATTCCTACTGGTGCACCGTGGTACATCAGCAACACGCACATTCACGACCACCTTTGAGTGCCGTTCTTTGAAGAACACACCAGAGCCCTAACCAAGAGTTACGACTCCAAGTTAGCTGGTGTGGGGAACCACTTATTTCGGCAACTCGGCAGATATTTACACTGACCGAGGGCCGACGCAAGCTGCCGGATGCGCAAGCTAAGGGATCAGCCGACCAGTCCAGGACGCATGCAAAATGGCGGAAAAGTCGACATCGAAACGCGCTCGCTGCTGACTAGCTGGGTGCATTTCGGTACCCTGACTGAGGTTTTATCGTGATTGTCCTCAGTTGTGAGGTAAATGCCAGGGCGAAATAAAAAAAAGTCGAGGCACGGCCCGCGAACCCCCCCCCCCCCCCCCCGCGGGCACGACGGCTTCACCAAAGTGACCACTTCGAATACGAGACGTGTTCAAAAAAAGACCGAACTTCTTAAATAGCGCGCCAACCAGCACAAAGGGCGCGCTGCGGCTACTGAGCGCACATAGCGGCAGGTTTTGACAACAAACTGCCATTTGCCCCGTCTCGCTATGAGCATTAGTCATCGAGCTACATCTGCTGAACTGAGCACGTGCACAAGCTGTTCGTCGGATTAGTGACAAAGTGACAATGAAAGAGCTTCAAGAACAACGTCTGTGCGTAAAAATTTTGCTGCAAATTTGGTAAAAATTTTACAGAGACATTTCAATTGCTTAACCAAGCAGGACTGTATGAGCCGAACGCAGTGCTATGAGTGGTTTAAGCGTTTTAAAGAGGGCAGAACGTCGGTCGGTGAAGATCCAAGGCCTGGACGACCTTCCACATCAACAGACGACGACCATGTCGACAGAGTTCGTGCTGTGATTCGTGGAAATCGTCGTCTAACTATCCGAGAAGTCGCTGACGAAGTGGGCATCAGCATAGGATCTTGCCATTAAATTTTGACTGAAAAACTTCAGATGCGTCGTGTCAGTGCAGAATTCGTGCCGCGTTTTTTGACTGACGATCAGAAAGAGAACCGTGTTGATATCAGTCAGCAACTGCTTGCCAATGCAAGTACAAGTAGTAGTGAAAACTTCCGTAAGAACATCATAACAGGAAATGAGACGTGGGTTTATGGCTATGATGTTGAAACCAAGATGCAATCGTCGCAGTGGATGGGGAAAGGGTCTCCTCGACCCAAAAAGCACGGATGAGTCGGTCAAAGATCAAGGTGATGTTGGCTGTGTTTTTTGATTGCGAAGGCATTGTCCATCATGAATTTGTACCACGTGGACAGATGGTAAACAAACAGTTGTACCAGGACTTTTTAGCGCCTTTGCGGGATGCTGCGCGCAGGAAGAGGCCTGAATTGTGGGAAAACCAAACTCGGATATTGCACCACGGCAATGCGCCGGCTCACGCGTCGCTCCTCATCCGCAGATATCTGGCAAAACATCAGATATCCGTTGTGTCCCATCCACCCTATTCTCCGGGCTTAGCCCGAGCACACTTTTTGCTGTCTCCCAAACTTAAAACCACTTTGAAAGGACGTCGTTTCCAAACCATAGAGATTCAGGAAAATGCGACAAGAGAACTGCGCGCCATCACAGAAAGTGCGTTCCAGGAAGCATTCCAACAATGGGAGAAACGTTCGGAACGCTGTATCGCCAGTAGAGGGGACTACTTTGAAGGGGACAGTGCTTAAAATGTTGCAAAATGAGCAAAGTCTTTATACCAAAATTCCGGTCTTTTTTTGAACACGCTTTGTACATTACGCGATTTACCACCCTGGGTTCAACTCCCAGGCAGCCAGCAAAACAAAGTTTTCCCCCCTCAGGAAGGGAGTCTGTGCTCCTAGAGGCGTAGCCTTTAGCATAACAAGTCCCGGTCGCGAATCAGGAATATAAACAGTTGGCGTAACCGAATTCCCGTTATAGTGTAAGGTATGTTTCAGGGCCCAGCGATGCGTTAAAACGCAGGAATGGCTACTCAGACAAAGGGACGTCGCCCTTAGTTAGCTCTTTGGTTGGTTCGTGTGGGTAGCTACATGTAAGGTTTAGCAAGCGAATGACGGTCAAGCAAGCAGGAGAAACGTTAAGGCACACAAAGTGGCAGTCGGCAAAGTGCACAGCAAAAAAACTGTTTGGAGCTCGTGGGCTTAAACGTGAGAATAATATTGAAATGAATCGTAACGGAACAGTGCGATATCCGGTTGAGTACTGGATTGCTCTGGCTCACGGGTATGGACCGGTGGCAGGCTCTTCGTAACACGATAATGAAATTCCGAGTTGAATAAAATATGAGGGGTTTTTGACTAGACAAATGACTGCTAGTGCAGAGTGCGATATGTTGGAGACGGGGACCGACACGTTAGGCACAGGCATGAACTGGCGACACGGCAGCCAGTTGCTAGCATTCAGCCTACAGACGTTATGGCGCGGTAAGCAACCCCCACGAGCCGACTGGCGGTTAGCATACGTCCTGTGCAAGGGCGGTGTTGTCATAAGGTGAAGTAGCGAAACATTTACCTATTGTATACCCGAGTCGCAGCTCTAAGACACAAAATGTGAAATCCCCCCGTCCAGCTATCACATGACACACAACCGCGGCGAGTGGCTTGCTCACTGTAAGCTGTTGCAAAAGTTTCCGCGATTGATTAAAACGCTTTGTGCCACTTAGGTGCGAGTAGGTTAGCCTATATTCCTACCACTACCATAACAACAGTGACCCAACCACTTCGTTATCGACTATAAACAGTTGCACTGATTCTTTGTTTTGTTTTCAGTTTCTGATGAAAGACACTTCAAGAAGACTGGGCAGATCCTGAAAACATAAGAAGACGTCCACTCTTCCAGTCTGCGAACTGGAATGAATTAGTGAACAAACAGGAGCAGCTATCCATCCAACCAGGAACTGTGAATGTACGTGCGACAGATTCTGCATTCATTCCCTCTCATATGCAGTTGGCATTAACAGCAGACCTTTTGGCACTTAGCATTCATGACGAGCCAGAATACGTCGGATATTGACTACGGCTCTTGTGTTTGGGGTTCGATTCTCGTATTTGGCTGTTTACCGCCACTTCAGTATTCAGCTTCACGTCTTTGTTCCTTTACTTCCGGTACAACAGACACCGATATTACCGAATAGGAGGAAGCTTGGTTGGCTCCACAGCCGGTCTGGATGTCGCACTAAAAATGCAAAACCTTGCCTCTACCGAGAATCGAACCCCGGTGATCCTGCGTTTGCCTTAAGAAAATCAATTGGTTTTCATCACCACCTTAACGGTGCCTGTATCCTCACGTAAATTTGAGCAATATTAACCTGTTACTGCTAACAGGGCCTGCAGATATGTGGAGCCATACAAAACGCCGGATCCATCACCATGAGGAACATCCAAACCAAGGAGCACCGGCGACGTGTAAGCGGACAGAGGGACCAGGTCGTGGTAAAGTGTATTCGTAACACAGTTTCAACACGTCTTATTTAATATCATTTGGCCGCTTTGCTATTTCAGTCGTCTAGCATCAGAGCTGAAGACGTGCGATCCTGAGCACAGCACTCAGTACTTTGGTTGAGGTATCCACCCAAGGGTCCTTCAAATCAGCTGACTTTGTGTGCCGCGTAAGATCGATTTACAGTTTCATGATCTGAATCAATTTCGTTAGCAGGGTCGTTCATCTTCTGCAGATCACCGAAAACCAAGAGACTGCTGCGCCTCCGTTGAGGCAGAAGAAAGTCGCCGCCATTAAAGGCTTCCATTATGGAGATCACAGAAACGGAGCAGGCCATCGACAGCCACCTACTGTCGTCGTCGAAGAGTTCTATAATCCTGTAATGAAGTCAGGACTCCTGGAGACACATCATATCAACGGCATCTTTTTAAACATCGAGGATCTCGCGGTCAACAGCACCGTCTTCCTAGAAGTTGCAGGCCGCCAAGAGCGCAGCACTTCAGCAAGGAGATGAGGACCTGCTGTCGGTGCACGTTGGGAAAGTGTTCATGGACGCGGCAGCCATGCTTCGAGCTTTTAGAACTTACTGTTTACGACAGGTAAGTGGTTGTAGGGCGCACTGAATCCAGTGACCCTACAAACCCTCAGTGTAGAAGACCTGGCTAGAACACTGACTGAACCCAAAAATGCCCTGGTACCTGCGTACTATTCAGGACGTATAAAGTACCCAGTTCCTTACACTGTTTATAAAGATAGAAAATTAGTAAAGGCATATTGACACATCTGTGGCTTGTAATCTGAGGTTACAGACTTATTCTTCAGTGAATAAATGGGAATATGTGCACAACTTTCTTCTACACCTTGATTGATGGTGAACAAAATCACATGACAAGTGTGAATGACCTTTACAGGAATGTAAAAAAATACGGCGGCTATGCGCACTTAACTTAAACAAAACCACGTGACCGGGTTAATGACCTTTACAGGAATATAAACAAATATGGCGGCTATGCACACTGAACCTAAACTTACTTATAAAACCACGTGACCAGGTTAATGACCTTTACTTGAATACATAAATGGCAACGGCGCGCGCCTAACCTAGTACACTATATCGCCATATTGTCAATTTAAACTTTCCGCCATCTTGTATAAATTCAGAAGTACCGCGTAGCTATATTTAAAATTACCGCGGTATCCGCCATCTTGTATAAATTCAAAATGCCGTGCCATCCGTGAAGGCAAGGCACACGTATTTCCGTAGTTACCGCGGAAACCTCGCGATGTTGGCAGGCAAGGGACACCCATTTATGCAGTTACCGTGGAAACCTGAAGAATGTATACGCCTATGTATTGTAACTTCGTAGTGGTGCCCGCAGTTATTGTGAAAACCCAAATAATGTGTGTATATTATACTATCGTACTAGTGCCCGGCGAATCTTTACGTAGTTAACGTGGAAGCCCCAGTTAGTCGTGTCTGTTACACACCATCAGTTAAGGCTGCATAGGAAAATAATCGTGTTTTGTTCCGAGGTCCGTGCAAACATTTAAATAAAGCTGAATTATGTTACAGGCTCAGTCCATACCGCGCAGTAGACACCCCAATAGGACCGTAACAATCAATCCGTTAATGTTGTATCGGAAACAATCGCGGTTTGTTCCGAGAACGATACAAAACATGTAAATAAAACTGAATTATAGTACGGACTCAGTCCGTACCGCGCAGTAAGAACACACCGACAGGGTTTTAAAAATCAATCAATGCTGTATGGGGAAAGAATCGCGGTTTGTTCCGAGTTCCATACAAAACACGTAAATAAAGCTGAATCCTATTACAGGCTCAGACCATACCGCGCAGAAAACACAGTTCTCTGTATTTAGGTCTCCTGACATCTAGTGGCTGTCTGTGGAACTCCAGCTTTCTCACAGCTGTCTCCTGCTATCTGGTGGCGATCCACGGAACTCCAAGCATCTCCAAGGAAAGGTTCGAATTACTAGCTTATACTTGTATCATTATGTTGGTGTAAAGAGTGTACATTTCTCTCCTTTGATAGAGATCGGCATGTTTCGGGACTACGATTCTTTACCCCTACAGTCCTCTGTCGTGATCCCTACCACCTTTTGCATAGAAGTTGAAAACCTTTAGTGATTACGTTTCGCATACGCAAGCTTATATTGTCGTTAGAAATTCAAAAAATAATGAGTAGCAGTCATGTTGTAAAAATAACAATGGAAATATTCAACGTGTAAGTGTAATAATTATTACTCCGTATTTTATACTACGACAAATCCACTTTGGATAAATACCCTCCTCTGTCACACTGACTCTACGTACCTATAATTCAGTTACAATCTATCGTCTGCAAGTAATAGCCTACGGCAATTATAAACAATAATGTTTTTTTTTCAATTATATAGTGGTAAGAATTTGACACTCGAGCTGCGACTTCTTGTAGAAAAATTACCTACCCATACCAATGATTGTGAAGAAAAACATTCCTAAATAGTGTACCTTTCATTTCTGTTACCAGTAATAATACCATAGTCGTTGATTTTGTCTCTTTCCTACTGTAGTCAGGTCCCTGAGGTCACCGGCCCGTACAATAGTAGGTGTGGGGTCAGCACTTTCCCCGGTAGCGAGGAGAGTCGGGGTAATGACCCAGCAGGCAGACGAAAGAAAAGGTAGGCTTGCAGGGTTGGAGAGATTCATTCAGAGGAAGGTAGGACAAGTGTTCGGACGACAACCCTGAGGTGGTTCTCCAGAGGTCGAGAGGACGGAGGCGGCGTCGAGGAACAGAGGACCATGGATGGAAAACGAATTGTGATTCTACTTTGGGCGTTCGCACCCAGCGGCGGGTCGGCCTGGAGTAGAAATTTCTGTAACTATGTGGATCAGAGCCTCAGGGGAATGACGGAGGTAGATGTCTAGACGAAAGAGAAGTAGTTAGAATGATTCAGAAGTTATATCACTGTATATTTGTAAATAAAGAGTAGTGATAGGTTCGCTGGTGTCTTATTCAGAAAGTCGGCGAGCTGATCCACGCCGTGCACAACTCCCGCCCGGACTCCGGGAAGGATAGTGCAGGGCGTTACCCTGTACCGGGCAGGGAAGATACAGAACCTACCTTAAAATGAAGTTTGTAAAGCTACGGTTCTGAATCTTAATTCAGGATGAGTTTATCCTTTTACTATAGTCGCGATCTGATATAAATTTCAGTAACGTTTGGTTCGTCTGGCATGGAGTTCCATGGATCGCCACCAGATGGCAGGAATCAGAACTATGAGAACGTAGTTCCATAGATGTCCACTAGATATCAGGAGACGCAAATAAACAGGCCTATGAAAATGCGTGCGATTGTAATCACAAACTTTGAATGTGGTAACAGTGGAAATTTATGCTCTTACGATATTTATGCTGTTACGGTAAATGATATGTATCTGGAATCAAGCGTGAATGAAGGTAATACAACACCACCACGAAATTCCAGTGTTTTAAATGTGGTAATATTGGAATGCAACAGCAGTTACATGCTGTAATTCATATACAGCTGCACGTAACATAACACTACAACATCTCAGTGTCACACTACTGTACCAATTGATACAGTCATTCCAATACAACACGCCTAATGCTCTCATGCTATATAACTGCACATACTATAGCATTTCAGTGTGACAATGCTGCAGCAATTGATGTACTCATTCTATTATAACATGCCTAATGCTCTCACGCTGTATAACTGCACTAATATAGCATTTCAGTGTGACAATGCTGCAGCAATTGATGCACTCATTCGATTATAACATGCCTAATGCTCTCATGCTGTATAACTGCATGTAATATAGCATTTCAGTGTGACAATGCTGCAGCAATTGATGCACTCATTCTAATATAACATGCCTAATGCTCTCATGCTGTATAACTGCACATACTATAGCATTTCAGTGTGACAATGCTGCAACAATTGATACGCTCATTCTAATATAACATGCCTAATGCTCTCATGCTATCTATATAAAAATTCAGTAATGCGAAGGTATGTCACGCTTGGAGTTTCATAGGCCGCTGCCAGATGGCGAGTTTCACAGACCGCCACTAGATGTCAGGAGACGTAAACACAGAAAACTGTGTTTTCTGCGCAGTACGATCTTAGCCTTATATGATTCAGCTTTTTTACATGTTTTATATGTATCTCGGAATAAACCGCGATTCTTTCACCATACAGCATTAAATGACTCAATTTAAAACCCTATCGGGGTGTATCTACTGCGCGGTACGGACTCAGGCTGTCATATAATGAAGCTTTATTTACGTGTTTTTTACGGATTTCGGAACAAAAAACGACTACCTTCCAATGCAGCATTAACTGATCGATTTTTAAAACCGAGACGGAGTGCTTACTGCGCGGTACGAACTTATCCTGTAATATATAATTCATCATAATCTCAGTCTTTAAATGGTTGATCACAAAGATATAAAATAGCAAAGAAATATTCGTAAACAATGTTCTCTTTGGTGTAACATATGACTTACGGTCGGGCCATTGCTCAGGCAGTTAGTCGCCCGCCTCCTAAAGCGGGGCACGTGTTCGATCCCGGGTCCGTCCACGTGGGATTTGTGGTGGACAAAGTGGCACTGGGACAGGGTTTCCCCGAGTAGTTCGGTCTTACTCAGTCAATTTAATTCCGTCGGTGCTCAGTTACCAGAAAATTACAACAACAATAATAATAATAATAATAATAATAATAAGCTTCATCACGCGGTTGCACAAGAAGCCTTAAGGTTGCGTTGCGTCCGTAGCCTCTGCTGCGGGGTTCTTCTCCACAAAAAACTTAAATCGTGAATTGGGGTTTTATGTTGTGGCTTTTCCTTCAAATGCTTCAACCTTTTGCACTCTGCAAGCAGTAAGCCCATCTTATATACACCGTAACGCTGTCAGTCTCTGTCACACTCCCACACTGAAGTTTCATGGACCGCCACCAAATGACAGGAAAAGACACGACATAGAATTTAGTTCGACGGACGCGCGGATGGTATGTAAGAGACACGGCTAATTGGGGTTGCCACTTTAACTACGTAAAGGTTCGCCGGGCACTAATACGACAGTATAATATACATACGTACACATTATTCGGGTTTTCACCATACCTGCGGGCACCACTACGATATTGTAATACACAGGCATATACATTCTTCAGGTTTCCACGGTAACTACTTAAATGTGCCTGCCTTGCCTGCCCGGATCGCGGGGTTTCCACAGTAACTGCGTACATGAAGTGTTCCTTGCCCCCACGAGTCGCGAGATTTCAAATGTAATTAAGTAAATGGGTGTGTCTTCCCAGCTCGGGCCGTTGGGTTTCCACAGTAAATGCGTACATGAAGTGTGCCTTGCCCCCACGGGTTGCTGGGACTCGACGGTAAATACGTAAATGCGTATCCCTATAGTGCCCGGGTCGCCGGGCACCAGCATACTAGTATTGTGATATTTTACAATTAATTCAAAGCTGGTGTCACTTAATGATCGTTCATTCAAATATTCAAAGCGACGTTGTAAATAAGATGGATTGACTCCGTACAGTTAGGAAACTTCATTAAAGTTTGAACGTCATTTAAACATGGAGGATTACGTGCTGCATCAGATACAAGAACTTCGTGAGCTATATGACCAGGCCATCTTGAGCCCTGAGGGAACCTACTCAAAAAATAACCTATCTGTAACTCCAACGGTAGGCGTGTTGTTTATTTCTGTGTTAGCAATTGTGGTGAAAAGAGAAGCAACATCCCGTCTGCGTACCAGCCTACTTTCAGAATTACAACAGTGTAAGTACAATATACTTTTAATGTCAAATATTGAAAATTATTATTCATTTCTCATGAAATTAATGTGCCAGTCTGTCGCTCGATATTCCGGTGTTCAAAATACCATATAGCCCTACTCGCTATAAAATTCTACGGTGTAGCTCGTTTTCTCATATTCGTATTTATTTATAAGTAAACTAGTATCGCACTGAACTTCGCGCATTCAAGTTGTAACGTATCGCTCTTCTTCTGGTCACACCCGCACACATACGTATTACTTAATTAAAGTGAATAAACATAAGTTCAGTATTAGTACCTGTATTTTGTTTTTACTGATGCCAGCTTTGCTGAATCGTACCTTCTTCCTAAACAACGCAGAAACAAAGTTTGTTTCCGTATTTCTGAACGAATACTTCATACCACACGTTAAAATCGGTACTTCTGCCCATCAAGTAGTGCTAAACCCTACGGTATGGTTCACCCCAGTGTCTTTTAAAAACAAGATATTTAAAAATTCCCTCTATCAACCCGGTGACAGTCACCAGTCATTTGATATGCATTATAACCGCTATATTCGAACTACATGTAACACTTCATATGTGTTGTTAAGTAATCGCCAGGGGAGAACTCTCTTACATTTAAGTAGCTCTAACGTAAACACAAATTTTAAAACTGTTTGAGGCTCATCAGCAATTAGTCCAATGGCGGGAAAACTATACGATCTAACGCTTTCTGTGCGCAGCCGCCAATAAGCGATATTGATTTTCAATTGTCGTATAAGTTATACCAAATATACTTATTCCTACAGCAACCTGCCCTGGTCATCTTGACCCCTGAGGGTACCTAATCAAAAATAACCTATCTGTAAGTCCATAGCCTGCACTCTAAGAGTAACTCGTATTCCAGAGCATATATAATTACATCATAAAAAAAGCAACTTGAAGAGCTATCTGACCGGGTCATCTGGACCTATGAGGACACCTGCATAGAAATAACCTATCTGTAACTCCAATGCTAGGCGTGTCGTTTACGGGTATATTATTGGTTGCAGATAGTCGTCGGAAGCCCAGATTACGTCGCCCATGCAACTCTGCAATATCAACAAAGTGTATAATGATAGACACATTCACTTTTGAACTGTGTCATTTTGATAGTAATAGGAACAGCAAGCAGTTATGTGACACTAAGTGAAGAAATTGGGTGCGGCGTATGGTATGAAACGTTTACTACAGTAAATACTGACTGCCGATGCCTGATAGAAAAACTTTTACGAGAAATACATACACACAATTGCACTGTGCAGTGGCTGGATTGTACCCGGCATATATTGCGGGTGTGTTACCTGGTTTTGAAGACCAAGTGAACATATACGTACATTGCGATAAGCATACTAAATGAACTCGAGATCCGCAAAGCATAGAAAATGCTGTTTCTTCAAAAAAAAGCGTACATCCTGCACTTGACTTGTACAATCTATATCAGTACTTCCGATTCCATAAAACAAATGGCAATATTTCTACAAAACAGGTTCTAATATCTGTCGTTCTTTCCCCATAAATGAACCAACTTCTCCTGTAAATACTCCTTAAATTTCTGCTTGCTATCATCCCCTCTAATTTCCTCTTTCTGGACGATACACACTCCATAATCGCCGGGGTCTTCTATTTCACAACAACGTGCAGGTGAGGCTACTCCTACATACATATGCCTATGCAGCTCAACTTCTACTGACAGATTAGCTATCTGAATTGGCACAAATCCCACTAAACGATCTCTTTTACTACCTGTCTGTTTCTCAAATTTTCTAATTGTATCCTTTTGAATTTTTACTGTAACTACTTTAGAAATCTGCCCTTGTCTTTCTATAACATCTCGCCACTCCTTACCTATTTCGTCGCTACTGGCGACGCCTGTTAACTGGGGACAGACCGTAACCAATTGAGATTTTCCGACCAACGGATCCACTCCGCGGGCATCAGATGAGCTCATTTTACCACACATTTCCAGCTCAGCCACTAACCGCGCCATATAAACACCAGGCAGACACTCTGGGCCCACCATCACAACTTGATTCCGAGGGACTTTGATATCCGCCGAGTCGTCATGTCTAACGACTCGACACCGGGCTGTCCTCACAGAAAGAGGGCGTACCGTCACAGCCCTGCGCGCTCTACAGTACCAACCCAGTCCTCCAGAGCTCCACTACCCCCTTCCTCTCGACTGTGAATCCTGAGTCTCTCTTTATCCCGTTGGCCAGGCCCTGATCTTTTGAGACCCCTGATTCAAAATCTGTCAATGGTAAGGAGAAATGGTCTACCGTAAGTGAGCGGGAGGTTGGACTGATTTCGGCCCCCAACTGCTGCAAGAAATCCATGCCAAGAATGCCAGAGCTACAGCGTTTCAAAGGGCTCACCACAAACGTATGCGTAAAAATCATATAATGATCCTCATGCCGAACAGTAAATTCAACTGTTTTTCCCCTGAAACATCTGTGTACCTGTCACACCCCTAGCCTGTACATCACATACTCGCAATTGCGCATTACATATTCCGGGCTGTATCAACGAAACCATGGCGCCGGTATCTACCATGAACAAAAACTCCTCTCCCCCTATCTCTATTGTCAGCAAGGGCTCTGTCACCAACCCCTCTACTGCCGACTGCGTAATGCGGCCCCCTGTGTAAGGCTTCACTTCGGGTAGGACGACGGGGTTGTGTTCGTCCTACCTATCCCGTTTGGGTTCCTATTTTGCCCTCGAAGACACTCCCTCCAGGGGCTCAAATTTACAATCTGCGGGAATTTACGTCGCGCTTTACCACTCTACCTACCCCTCCATGGAGACTGTGTTTGCGCTATCTGTCCCTCGTCGCGCTGCACCACCCCTCGCTCCCCAACCATGAAGCAGTGTTTCCTCTCGCTGCCGTGTGACGCGAGGCGCTGCTGCCTTCCTCTCCAACGCGACGGATGCCGGCCCGCGCAGTCTTTGTTCCGACGTGGGTGTGCCTTGTGCGTGCTGTTAATGTACGACTTCGCTACATTCAGACTTGGGTTCCATACGGACTTATGTTAGTAATTTCAGTTATTCCTAATGACAGTGCTGTGTTCTTTCAGGGTATTAATGTTTCCAATCTCTGTGTTCTGTTCTTCGCGTGTGTGTCCGCGCAATGTTGTGCAACTTCCTACTTGTGTACGACTTCACAACATTCACAGTTGCGTGTTTGTATTTTCCACTTTGTCCTACTCACAGTGCTGTGCTCGTTTCCTTTACATATGTTTGCACTCTGTGCTACTGGTTGTCTTTTGTTCTTTACGTGTACCGATCCAGTGCCGTGACTGACAACACGAGTGTTCCATTCTCTGTTGTCGTCTCTCTCTGTTCATAGCCGGCACTGTTCTCGGGGAACCTGCTAATCGAGACGGACTTAGGTTAGCTGTTTAAGCCATCTCTCTTTTAGTGAGTGCCCTCCTTTCCAACGAACACTGCCAATCGAGACGGACTTCGTTTTCACGTTTCGGCTATTTCTCTGTAATACTCACTGCGCCATTTCTTAGCGCGCGCTCTTTTTATTCCCCTACCTTGTCTCTCCTTTGCCCACTGTAACGGTCAGTCGCAATGCACACCCTCCACCTCCCAACCTCACCCGTAGAGCGATACCTTCATGCCACGTGACTGCGTCCTCTACAGCAAACGTCATGTGTTCCCTCTGCCCACGTCATACACACCCACCCCACCACCAAGTTATCTGTGTGGACGGTTAGTCCGTGGTGTTTAACACAATGTCGCAAGCATCAGGATTGCCTGTTAACGCGGATAACTGGGGGCGGGGGTCGTGGTGTGACGCCGTATTGCCCCACATTGTCTGTTCCCCCCGGGGTGTGTCTCACCAGCCCGCAATTAAAACACTGAATTCCCTGTGGTCGCGACGTGTAACGGTCGTGACCGTTCATCGGCCCCGATGCCACACCACCTTCCGCGGTTAGCAACTGAGTGTGTCCCGCAGAAGTCCGGCTATCAGTCCGGTGGGAGCGAGTCCCATCAACTCCCCTGCCCCGAGTATTGTGACCTACCCCACTCTGCCTGCTGTAACGGGTTATTACTACTTTGGATCGTCCGTTGACACCATTTTCGAAGACGATCCAGAAACGCTTCGGGACTCTCATTCGTATATTGCACTGCATTTTGCAACCTGGCGTAATTATACTGATCCTGTGCTTATCTGTAAAACGATTCACAAAAGCATAACGAAAACTTTCATAAGTCACATCATATGCTTTCAACTGTGGCTGTGATACTGTGTTGCTGCTCCTCTTAATTCCAACCTGGCTAAACTCACTTTATCCTTCGAGGTCAGCCTACATATTTCGGCTAACTCTTCTACTGACTCGAAAAATTCCTTAACCGGTATGCTGTTGCTGCCTCCCTTCCAAGGCTCAACTAAATTCGCAACCCACATATCTTTTGTAGCAGTCGCCATCGTAATTAATCACGATGACCCTACACTCTACTTGCACTATCACTATTGTCCTGAGGTGCCCGGTTTGTTCCCAAGAAGCAGAGAAGTCGTTTCCCGTCACAACTACAAACGTGGCGCCTGGGGCGTTCCAGGTGTTAGAAGCGATACCCCTCGCCCACCAATTCGACTGCACATGCGGCAGTCCCGCACTTGCTTGGACGCCGGTGTTACTATTAATCACAGCCCGCCCTGCGGGAGGTGTACGTGACACGGAATTAAGGTTAGTATTTCCTCTCATTTCTAGGAGGGTGTATACATTTGAGATGCGATATAACGAGAAAAAGTCCTCGCGTAACCACTCTCGACAGCGGTTAGGGCCCAAGTAAGTGATTGCTTAGGTTTCCCTGAACTTGCTTCTTTTATTTTGTTTTATATTTGTTTGTAATTTTACTTTATCAGAATATATATGTTGAAAAACGTTTCGCATATCATTGATTGAAAACGCTTTGTGCCATTTAAGTGCGAGTAGGTTATCCTATATTCCTACCACTCCCGCTACCATAACAACACTGACCAAACACTTCGGTTATCGAACATAAACAGCCGCATTCTTTCTTTTGTTTTCAGTTTCTGATGAAGGACCCTTCAACAAGACTGGGCAGATCCTGAAAACATAAGACATCCAGTCTTCATGTCTGTGAACTGGAATGAATTAGTGAACAAACAGGAGCAGCTATCCATCCAACCAGGAACTGTGAATGTACGTGCGACAGATTCTGCATTCATTCCCTCTCATATGCAATTGGCATTAACAGCAGACCTTTTGGCACTTAGCATTCATGACGAGCCAGAATACGTCGGATATTGACTACGGCTCTTGTGTTTGGGGTTCGATTCTCGTATTTGGCTGTTTACCGCCACTTCAGTATTCAGCTTCACGTCTTTGTTCCTTTACATCCGGTACAACAGACACCGATATTACCGAATAGGAGGAAGCTTGGTTGGCTCCACAGCCGGTCTGGATGTCGCACTAAAAATGCAAAACCTTGCCTCTACCGAGAATCGAACCCCGGTGATCCTGCGTTTGCCTTAAGAAAATCAATTGGTTTTCATCACCACCTTAACGGTGCCTGTATCCTCACGTAAATTTGAGCAATATTAACCTGTTACTGCTAACAGGGCCTGCAGATATGTGGAGCCATACAAAACGCCGGATCCATCACCATGAGGAACATCCAAACCAAGGAGCACCGGCGACGTGTAAGCGGACAGAGGGACCAGGTCGTGGTAAAGTGTATTCGTAACACAGTTTCAACACGTCTTATTTAATATCATTTGGCCGCTTTGCTATTTCAGTCGTCTAGCATCAGAGCTGAAGACGTGCGATCCTGAGCACAGCACTCAGTACTTTGGTTGTGGTATCCACCCAAGGGTCCTTCAAATCAGCTGACTTTGTGTGCCGCGTAAGATGGATTTACAGTTTCATGATCTGAATCAATTTCGTTAGCAGGGTCGTTCATCTTCTGCAGATCACCGAAAACCCAGAGACTGTTGCGCCTCCGTTGAGGCAGAAGTTAGTCGCCGCCATGAAGGCTTCCACTATGGAGATCATAGAAACGGAGCAGGCCTTCGACAGCCACCTACTGTCGTCGTCGAAGAGTTCTATAATCCTGTAATGAAGTCAGGACTCCTGGAGACACATCATATCAACGGCATCTTTTTAAACATCGAGAATCTCGCGGTCAACAGCACCGTCTTCCTAGAAGTTGCAGGCCGCCAAGAGCGCAGCACTTCAGCAAGGAGATGAGGACCTGCTGTCGGTGCACGTTGGGAAAGTGTTCATGGACGCGGCAGCCATGCTTCGAGCTTTTAGAACTTACTGTTTACGACAGGTAAGTGGTTGTAGGGCGCACTGAATCCAGTGACCCTACAAACCCTCAGTGTAGAAGACCTGGCATGAAAATGAACCCAAAAATGCCCTGGTATAGCTGGAGTGATTTCACAAAGTCTCCGGCTGCTGGCATAGTTACAGTTAACGAGCCTAGGCTGATATCACAACTGGGGAGAGTGCGCGAAATCGTGTGCGGGTAGATCAGTGTGTTTCTGCAGTCAGAGCGGTGTGGGTTAAAGTGTCTTCCGGACCTTTTCATGCTCCATCGCCCATTAGCCAGAACACGAGTAGGATGCCGCCCGGCCAGTCCCGAGTTTACAGGAAAACGCTGAAAGGCCAGACACGGGAGGTCGTAGCGAATGTGCTGCAATTCATGCAGCAAGAGGCAGATCGACGCCAATTTGGTATCCCAGTTACGAAGGTGCACGAACGTGTTGCTTCTGCAACTGGAATCTCCAAAAGTGCACGAAAAATCATAAAGAAGGAAATGTTAAATGTGCAGGCTGGGGCAGCCACCTCATACAGCACACCAAAAAGAAATAGAAACCGCCCCCGTACTGTTACAAAGATTGACGATTTCGATATGTGTGTTGTGCGTAGAACAATACACGAATTCTATCTGCGTGAAAAAAGGCTACCAACTGTTAAGGCGGTGTTGACTAAGTTAGGGAGAGTATTGGATACAAGGGCCAGGCATCCAGTTTGCTGAAGATATTTAAGGAACTTGGGTTTCGCTGGAGGAGAATGCGAGACAACAGGCGCATTCTCATCGAAAAACAAGATGTCAGATGTGCGCGTGTGGCCTTTTTGAGGGCAATTACGAAATTTCGTAGACACGGTCGTGTAATTGTATATAGTGACGAAACGTACATCCACAGCTCCCACACTACAAAAAAATCGTGGTCTGACGGTACTCCTCAGGTATGTATGGCGCCAACCTCAAAGGGGCAACGGCTTATCACTGTGCACGCGGGAACGGAAAAGGGCTTTATTCCTGGCGCATTACTGATTTTTAAGTCAAATCAGACAACGGGGGACTATCACAAAGAAATGAACAGTGATAATTATTTTAGGTGGGTTCAAGAAAAACTAATTCCAAATTTACCTCAGAACTCCGTTTTCGTGATTGACAACGCCGCTTATCACAACGTGCGAAGTGAGAAGTGTCCAACGTCATCATCAAGAAAGGAAGATATGGAAAACTGATTGTTGAAAAACAAAATACCATTCAGTGGTGACCTGCTGAAGACAGAACTTTATACTCTCATAAAACTACATAAGCTGAGACCCATGCGATATATTCTTGATGACTTACTGAGCGCTCACGGACACACAGTTCTCCGTTTGCCACCATACCATCCTGATCTCAACGCCATTGAAAACATCTGGGGCGATGTCAAACAGTGGGTCGGACAAAGGAATGTCATCTTCAAGTTGGGTGACGTGTGGCAACTGTGCGAGCAGCGTTTTGCCGAGATCAGCGACACGGAATGGGCAGCGGTTTGCCGTCACGTTATGAATGTAGAAGAACAGTACATTCATATAGAAGGGCTGATGGAACCAGAGGTGGAAAGGCCAATGTTCAGTGTGAGTGGCAGGAGCAACAGGGGGGATAGTTCGTCGTCGTACTCAGGAAGTGACGCAACAATGGATGAGGTCTCCTCCAGTTCTGACACTGGACGGTATCGCGCCACTCGAATAATTTACTCTCTGCTTATCGGTAAGTGTGCTGCATATCATGGCAAAAGTTATCTCTAACGGCCGAACGGGGAAACGCTGTCCCAGTAACTTAAATGTCCTCAAAGGACACAAGGGAAGACAGTGCCCCGCAACGCATTGACGTATTAAAATTATTTTGCATATGTAAATATATTTGTAAGAGCGTACTTGTTATGTGAAGTGGTTAGGATTAATGGCCATTTAAAGCGAAAAGAACCTCGACCGTCAGCTGCTATGTTGAGGTTTCTCTCGTACTTCTGAGCAGCACTGCCACTGTCGTCTGCATGGAAGGCTGATATGGTGTGCCGTCTACCTCCGTGAGAGCGGCAAGTGGGGGGGCCATGGTGGACACTTGGTCTCTGACAGAGGGTGGCTATTGTCACGTGACTGACGTAGGAGGACCGATGGGTTTGTGAGACTCGCGCTGAAGCTTGTCATTTAAAATTACGCGGACTTTGTGGAAATACTCCGAGTATATCTGCGTACCAGGCACTAGTCAGGACGTATAAAGTTAAGTACCCAGTTCCTTACACTGTTTATAAAGATGGAAAATTAGTAACGGCATACTGACACATCTGTGGCTTCTAATTTGCGGTTACAGACTTATTAAGCGAATAAATGGGAATATGTGCATAACTTTCTTGTACACCTTGATTGATGGTAATGAATTTTCAGGAGAGAGAAACAGTCAGGTTCAGCCTGTGTCTCCTTCCTTTGAAAATCACGAATGGTATTTGAAAAGTAATGAGGCTACTCAACACTGTTGTGTATGAGGCATCCTGAATGGGGAATGGGCTTTAGAAAATGAAATAAAGATAAATACAGGTAAAAGTAAAGCGGGTTGCTTCACAAAGGCTAGGGCGAAGGAACGAATAAGGTATTATTTTGGGAATCAATTAATTGTGGAGACAAATAGCTTTAAATATTTAGGAATAATTAATTATATGCAGTGATCTAAACCGGGCAGATCATGTAAATTATACACTGCGAAAGGCATGGAAGGTTCTTCGTTTCATAATGCGGATAATCAAAAAGAGTAACAATAACACAGAATATCTAGCATATACGGCCCTAGTGAGACCGATACTTGAGTATGGGGCGGTGCGTTGGGACCCATACAGAGAAGGCCAGGTAAACTTTACATCGCGTACAAAGAGCGGCTAAATTTGGAAATAATACTGATGAGACGGGTTGGGAAAAATTGTCACAGCGCCGAATGATAGCAAGAATATGCTACTGGACTATTACAAACAGTATGCTCCATCAGCTACAAAAGATTCCCTTCGGTCTAAACTTAACTTACAAAGTGCCTTCCGCAAGGAACAGAAGTTACGAACCCAAAAAGAAGTGACGCGTTCTGCAGATGACGTCTACGAACCGAAGATGCGGTACTCCGACTCACTTTTGTTTACTGCCAACCAACAGCGGCAACGCTGCAACGAATTTCAAGTTATACTGGCATTGAAGCAAAATTTTAAAATACTCATTGGTCCTTGGTACATGCACCTCAGGAGACCAGTGCACGCGTCCCGGAAACTAGGTACTTAGTTTTATTTATTAATGCCTCAACCATGGGAGGGAAAGGAGTTCTTTGTGACTGTCTCCTGTGGAAGTGTACGGGGAGTTGCGGATGAAATTCTGGCTGGGCTCCCTGGCGACAACTTTCTCTGATGTGAGGACACAGAAATTCGTGTCACGCTATGACGCCTCAATTCAGGCGGTGATTATGTCGAGAAGCCTACGTATTTAGCTAACTTTTGTATATAATAAAATATTTTTCCTTCTTCATTGTTTTTTAACAGCCCACCGGAAGTTGATTTCCGAATAGCCCTCGTACAACATCGAATGTGTGAATTTAATGCTGTAGTGGATTAGAGTGTAACCAAGAGGAATCAATTTTTTTCTAAATTTATTATTGGAATGTTAATGTTACATTTTGAAATTACGTTCGATGCAAGTTAGGGAGTGGTTACACGTGCAGGCAACAGGAAGGCTGTATCATGTTATATCCGGTTAGCAACGGCAAGTGCTTGTTGAATCTGCGTTTCGCTGTTGCTAAGCGAGTCAGGAAGTGCTGATTTAGTAAATTTTGTAAGCGCGTGTGGACTGTTAGCACCGACGTGCAGTAGTTTTTAGCGTCCAACCTTCACTGAGGCAAGATGTAAAATCTGTGATCGAAAAAGTCTACAAAATGAGCCTCATAGTGATCATCTATCTGTTCACACCAGGTGAGTGATGTGTAACGCATCCACACTGTGTTGAATCGTTATAAAGTGATCCAACAGAGTTTGTGGGAACATCCCAATGCATGCAAAACGGCCTCTTAAAGGGCCCCAGAAATACACACCACACTGCTAGCGGAAGCCACTACCTCCGGATGGCAACACAGCACGCATCAGAGTGCAACGGCCTTCAACAGTAGTCGTTCTGCCCCACTCCAGCAACAATGTCGTGCCCGCTAGCCAGTGGCATCGCGATTCGCCAACACACGAGCTCCGCCCACTCAGCTCTGCGAGAATAAAAGCCTCAGCCTCGCAACAGCCGGCAGTGTGACAGTCTTGAGTCTCAGTTTCAGCCGGTAAACGACCCGTCGGATCTGGCAGTTATTAAGAAAGTTTGCCGAGGCGCTGCAAGCATACTCTTATGCCCATGCAAGCGAGCCTAAGTTAACCAACCCCATGGAGGTCCAGGACGCCATCCGGGGTTCAAGATCGGCAAACCGCCAGGCCCCAACGGTATACCGAACAGGGCTCCGAAGCACCTTCCGCAGCGGGCTATAAGCCTCCACGTTGCGTTATTCAACGCAGCGCTTCTAGCGCAATACTTCCAAACAGAATGGAAACATGCCCGTGTGATTTCCATCCTGAAACCCGGGAAGGACCCGTACTCAGAAACTTATCTAATTGACTTAGAGTGGTGACTGAGAGAATGAAGATTTAACATCGTCTCAAAGAGCAATGCGATGCTCTTTGCTAAGGCAGCCTGGCGAGCTCTACGACCTCGACCGGTTCAGTTCCTAGGAGAGCCAATCGAAATGGTCGATACAGCCCTGTACTTGGGAGTGACTCTACATTCACGTCTCACCTGGCGGCGTCATATCGTACAGGTCAGAAAGAAAACCTCCCAGCGATTGGGTGTGCTTGGCTCTCTCCTAAACAGAAGCGCCCTCTCCACCAGGAACGGAGTTCTGCTGTGTAAGCAGCTCATCCGCCCAATGATGGACTATGCGTGCTCCATCTGGAGACGCGCCGTTCGCAACTACGTCAAGCAGCTACAGGCTCTCCAGTCCAAATGTCTTCGCATTCCTACTGGTGCACCGTGGTACATCAGCAACACGCAGATTCAAGAGGATCTTGGAGTGCCGTTCTTTGAAGAATACACCAGAGCCCTAACCGAGAGTTACGACTCCAAGTTAGCTGGTGTAGGGAACCATTTATTTCGGCAACTCGGCAGATATTTACACTGACCGAGGGCCGACGCAAGCTGCCCGATGCGCAAGCTAAGGAATCAGCCGACCAGTCCAGGACGCATGCAAAATGGCGGAAAAGTCGACATCGAAACGCGCTCGCTGCTGACTAGCTGGGTGCATTTCGGTACCCTGACTGAGGTTTTACCGTGATTTGCCTCAGTTGTAAGGTAAATGCTGGGGTGAAATTAAAAAAAAGTTGGGGCACGGCCCGCGAACCCCTCCCCCCGCCGCGGGCACTACGGCTTCACCAAAGTGCCCACTTCGAATACATTATGCGATTTGCACCCCTGGGTTCAACTCCCAGGCAGCCATCCAACCAAAGTTTCCGCCCTCAGAAAGGGAGTCTGTGCTCATAGAACCGTAGCCTTTAGCATAACAAGTCCCGGTCGTGAATCAGGACTATACATTTACCTATTGCATATCCGAGTCGCAGCTTTAAGACAAAATGTGAAATTCCCCCGTCCAGCTATCACATGACACACATCCGTGGCGAGCGGCTTGCTCACTAAAAGCTTTCAATACTGCTGAACCTTGGGGTCGCATGAGTGCAAACCGCACGCAACATCAAACTAAATGCTTACGTAGGAGGCAAATCTGTGCGTGCCCAAGACGTGAGGGCACACAGGGGGAACACTTGCGTAGCGCCACTCTTTGCTGGCCTGGGCTCTAGACGGAGGTGAGTGGGCAGCTTCACGCCCCGGCCGCTACGGTGTTCTTTCCCGGCGCACATACTAACACAATCGAGAGAACGTGATGCCACGTCAAGGCCTTCCTCAACCCCTACAACCGGCAGACGGACTACGTGTACACCCTTGCAGAGTACATGTTCCACGCAAGGGGTTGATGCATTCAACGCATTCATTAAATTAGCCGCCGACACTGACTGGAGCGCCGTTGCACCCCTCAACGATGAGCCGGGCGCCACGTGAGTGCGTCGTCACTGCGTCGTCAACGACAGCCTTCGTGACGTCACCGCTCTGCCCAGGTACGTCTACTCAACCCCCTCCCCTCGCCACTACGTCATCCGTCATGGCAGGGTGGGAGGGATAGGGGGAAACCGCCGCCATATTGCCCCACATTGGTAAGCTGCTCCAAGACGCCAGCTCAGTTTCTGGACCGCCTCATTACCATTAGCGCGAAAACCATTCGCAAGGTTTCGACTCCCGCCCTAAGTGCAATCCTGGCAGAAGGGCGCTATAGACTTCTGTCAGCATTCATCCATGGATGCACAGGACCTGTGGGAAAGGAACTAAAGATTCCGAATGCCCGAGAGTGTAGAGCAAGCGTTAAATATAGCCACCACCGTACATAATGCACTGGAGTTAGAAGACCGAGCTAGTGTGCCGTAGTTTGGAGAACCCTGCATTTGAATATCCCACGTCACCTGATCTTAGCGTACGCGTCAGCCTTTCCCCATTCCCCTCCTTTCCGGATCTAACGGTTCCTTGGCTGAGCTACGTTTTGCGTTGCTGGTTTGGCTTCACTCTGCGTGGGAAGTTCAGCTGGACATCATCAAAATTCGGTCTGGCCATGTTACTCTAAATTGTGGTTTCGGTGTTCCGGTAGGGTGACCCACCAAGGGTCCCTGCATGCTGTTCAGATAAGTGTTGTTTCTTGTTATGTAAGGGGTTGATATGCAGGTATTTTGCGGGGTTTGGTAACTTATAATTTCATTTCTCTGGAGATACGATGAGGCGAGTCGGTACTATTAGTATGGACCTTGTGTCAACTTCATCACACGGCAGAAGGGGCCGGGCAGTAAATGTACAAGTCACTAAATTCTTTGTAATAACTTTTGGTACTGTTTGCTTCGTACATTTGTTATAATATATATACATGTATTAAGTTTGAAAGTACTTATTATGAACATGAGCGCCAGTGTTCCTTGATATCTTGCGTATCTGGGGCGCAAGACAACTGGTACTGCAGAGCGTGGTTACAAAAAGAGTAAGCGTGGTTCGCAAGGGAAATGGTAGCTGCGCAGTTATTTCCAATAGAAGGGGTAGTCTTAAAAGTGAAATGTTAGTAAAGCTTGGTTTTAAAGTGCAATGTTAATTATGAGAGTCGTTACCTGGTTGCAAATGAGAGAACTAGGGCAACAGGTAGTTGCTATGCGGAGTCAAGTGGTATGTCGTGTTGCTATGTGGGGCTAGTAACACGCAATAATCCAGTAACAAAATCTTGTTGTTTACACTGTATATCTGTGGGAAGGAGCCACGCTATGATTGCAACATATTCGATTGCTATCCTAATGGATGTTGGTTAGTTATTGTGTAACATCTACAAAACATCTATTAATTATCTGGCGAGCATACGGTATTTTTTTTTTTTTTGCTGTATTACCCAGTGTTATATTTACGACGATTTTAAACTACTTGCTAAGAGATGAGTTGCAGTAAGAGCTCTGCATTCGCGGGGTAAACAGTGAGGCAGATGTTTATACCTTACGCAAGTTGGTACGTTCTGTAATAGCCGAAAATATTTTGCTTGATGTGCAACATTTGAAGGATGTTTGGATTGAGCAGCTTTATTCCATTGTTTCGGATAAGGTTGCAGAGTTGCAGGCTCAGAGTAGCCAGCCTGGTTCAAGTACTCAGACATTTGTCATCCGAATGAAGACCAGGGTTTCACATTTGCGAGCTCGCTTAAGTCATTTGGTAGAGCTGCGGCCTTGGCCCGAATCCACTACTGTCTCATATTTCTTTGTTACTTTCCTCTGCGGGTAGTATTCCTCAATGTGTTACGAGTTTGCAGGAAGAACTAGACCGAGAGGGTATCGGTAAGCAGCCAGACACGATGGAGAAACATGGCAACGCTGAGGAAACTCAGACGGCCAGCGTGTTCATGAGTGACGCAGTTCAGCAGGTAGCAAAAGACGAACGCGAGAAGGGCAGTATTGCGACGGATCATGGTAATATGACTCGTCTTAGTATGCCAACCCAAGTAACGGAAGTTCCGCATGTTGCAGCGAACACCAACTCCATGCTTCTGCCTCAAATTTATCAGTCTGCCTCATCCCTTAACTCGCCTATTAAAGGAGATTCCTGTAGTGGATGGGACGGATGTGAATACTCTTTGGGAGTTTCTTTCGAAGGCTATTCGTATCAGGCGTGTTGGCCAAATTCAAGATCAGCATATTTTGGAATTATTATATCCCTATTGCCGTGATCCATCTGACGGAAGCTGTAGTAAATCACTTAAGCTTTGAGCAATTTCACGTGACACTTCTTGAAAAGTTTATACCTAACAGACGTCGCGCTCAGATGCGATTTGAGAGGAACGAAAGAGTACAATTTGACAGTGAACCACTTTCTATTTACATTGTGTTCAAGATGCGGCATTAATTCTCTGTATTCAGGGAAGTGAAGAGCAGGCTGTGCCTAGAATTACTGAGCGTCTGGCCCAGGCACAAAGAGTGTGCTTTGTATTTGAATCCCGTCCAACCAGCTTTGCTGATTCGGAACGTTTGATCGTGTGTGATCGCAACTTGGCTTGTGCAGAACAGTTTAAAGAGCGAACACCCTGTGTTAAGAGAGATTCTGATGTAAAGAATAATTTAGCTTTCAGAGGGCCACAATCTAGGAGTCCAGTTTCCCATACTGCTGTTGTTTGTTTTTCTTGTCACTGGCCGGGACATATCAGAAGGAATTGTCCCTAGGTGAGGCAGTTTTCACGTCGCCGACAAATCTCAGGCCGATCGTAGGTTGTGACTAGGCAAGAGGCAGAGCTTCCACATCAAAGGGCGACCGAATTCCGGGTTATCTGTCATCTCCATTCAAGTGGCGAACTTACTGTTACCAGCACTACTCGATTCGGGCGCAGTGCGTTCGTTGTTGAGGTATACTTGTTTTCGCCGAATGCAGGTGGCGGATCCGAAATTGAACTTGGAATCTGCAGATGCTGTGTGTTACAGCTGCAGGTAAGAAGTAAAGAATCCGTGGGTTGGTCCACCTGATTGTTAAAATTCAAAGGTTCACGTGGAAATTTCCATTTCTTGTCCAAGAGTTAGTCCATCCACTTATTTTAGGGTGCGATTTATGTCTGAAGACTTTGCTTGTTCTTGAGTTCTCTGCATCCCGTGATTTTACGAGGGTGATCTCAAAAGAAATGCACACGCTGGCAACACTGCGCAAATAATGACGCCATCTGTCCCGCCATTTCAGCAGTTGTACTGGGGAACTTCTAGAAGGTAGTGCAGTGTAGTTTGTCTCCGGAGGTGCGTGCACGTGGAAACGACAGAGCGTTGAAATGGAGGCTGTTCGTGTCTCAGGTACCGTGACTAATGACGATCAGCGCGTGTACATCAAAATTGAAACATTACGTGGGAAAACACCAACGGAGATCCACAGTTCGCTTATGGAAGTGTATGGTGTGGAAACTGTTGACCGAAGCACAATTTCACGCTTTCGTGAGGAAAGTTGAGCATAGAGAACGACCCGAAGTCAGGACGACCCCGAACGTCGACTGATGACCGAAGTGTGGAACGTGTGCTCCAAATCCTGGAGGAAGACCGCAGAATGACATGTGAAGAAATTGCACATTCTGCTGGAATTTCGCGAGCATCTGCCTACCGCATTTTGACTGAACGATTGCACAAACGTCGAATTGCCGCCCGGTGGGTTCCGTATGACCTCAGTGAGGAACAAAAGTGTCGACATTTGGAAATTGCACAACAATTGTTGCACAGATTTCGTGAAGGGAACGAATTTCTGCAAAAGGCGGTTGCTACTGACGAAACCTGGATCCGGGATTTCGAGCCTGAATTGAAATCTCAGTCCAGTTAGTGGAGAGGCAAAGGTTCCCCGAGACCGAAAAAATTCAATAGAACCCTGTCGAACGTGAAACAAATGATTTTCGCGTACGATTGTAAAGGTGTGATCATGACAGACAGGGTACCGAGTGGTACGACTGTAACTACGGCCTACTACCGTCAATTTTTGCAAAAACTGAGGCGTAAGATGCACGCAAACAGACCAGACTTGCTGGAAAACGGTGTTTTGATTTTGAATGACAACGCTCGGCCCCACCTTGGTAAGGATGTCCGTGAACTGTTGGACAGATACGGCTGGGAGGTGCTACCCCATCTGCCCTACAGCCCCGATATGAGTCCCCCGGACTTCGGCCTGTTCCCAAAACTGAAAATCAACCTGCGTGGTAAGCGTTTCTCTACGCTGGAGGACCTTTCTGCTTCAGTTACCCGACGCGTCAGACAGCTCAACTGTTCTAGAGACCTGACGGGTATCACTGACCTTCCAAAACGTTGGGATGCAGTCATTCGGCAGAAGGGGGACTACACTGAAGGACTATAACACTACCGCACATCTGATGTTCTATTCTGTAGGTATTGCGTTCTGTGCATTTCTTTTGAGATGGCCCTCGTACTTTTGCACCTACTCATTATGTGCCAGTGTCATCTTGGAGTAAAGGCAAGATACAGTCCTTATCCATTTCTGAGGGCTCTGATCCAGGGAGTAAATCGATGTTTGGCAAATTGTCATCTCAACAGAGGGAACAATTGCTGAGTGTCATTAACAAGTATCTAGATGTTTTAACGAAGGAATTAGGTTTAACTCATCTTGTAAAGTATCATATCCGAGTTGTGGACTCAACACCAGTTCGGTTGCCACCGTATAGGTTAGCACCACTTAAGATGAAATCTCTTCGAAAACATACAGGAGTTACTTGAGCAAGGAGTTACTGGGCCATCCAAGTCCAGCTATTCTAGTCCTATGTTTCTAGTACCCAAGAGTTCAGGTTATTTTCCAGCTGTTGTAGACTACAGACTGTTAAACGTATTGACATAGAATCAGTCCCACTTCCCGATATTCATTCAGCTTTAAATTCGTTTTCTAAAGCTCGTTATTTCACCACCCTTGACCCGAATCAAGCTTACCATCACATACCGCTTGATGAGAAATCCAAGGAACTTACTGCATTCTGTACGGATTAGAATTTGTACCAGTATACGCGTGTCCCTTTTGGGCTAGCTACAGGTGCACAGGTCCTTACTCGACTCTTAGATCTGATCTTCCATGACATTAAATTTGGGTTTGTGTATCACTATCTGGATGACCTTGTTATCTATAGTCAGTCGTTTGATGAACATGTGGAGCATGTCAACCAAGTGTTGAGTCGTTTGCGTGATGCAGGTCTTACTATTAAGCCAGATAAGGTGGTATTTGCGACCCAAGAGATTTCCTTCTTAGGTCACCTGATTTCCCCTGCTGGTGTTAGGGTTGACCCAGCTAGGACTAAGGCCATTGAAACTTTCCCACCAACGAGAGATGTTAAAGGTATTGCACGTTTCAATGGAATGGTAAATTTTTACCTTAAGTATATCCCAGAGTTTCCTAGTATTGCCGCGCCTTTAAATGCGTTACAAAAGAAAGGAGTGAAGTTTGAGTGGGGTAACGCACAACAGGCTTTTGAACATCTTAAAGGTGCTATTTCTAGGACACCAGTGTTAAAAATGGCAGACTTCGAGAAGCCTTTCATACTCCAGATAGATGCTAGTAATGTCGCTTAAGGAGCTGTCTTATTCAGGAAGTTCATGGTGTTTGGCAACCTGTGGCGTACGCTTCACGTGCTATTACTGCGCAGGAACGCAAAGCATCTTCCATTTACGAGCTCGAGTGTTTAGCCGTATTGTTTGGTACAGGTAAGTTCAGGAAGTAACTGGAGCATAGAGAGTTTCTCTTGGAAACAGACAATCCGGCATTGTCGTTGCTTCTGTCACCCACGTCAACAGGGAAAGATTGGGCGATGGGTAGTTAAGATTTCTTCATTAAAGTTTAAAGTGCATCTTTCCGAGAGCAGTCCCAGAGTTGGGCGAATTGCAGCGCCAGGACGTGGAATTGAAGGCTATTATTGACAGGCTGGAGAGAGGTGAAAACGTTCCCAAGTATTCCCTTTCCAAAGGTATTTTCTATTTTTTCGGGCGTGCCCGTTGCGAGAGGAAGACTCTGTTGCCGATGGCCACGGTTGATATGGTCTTCCAGTATTTTAATTCATCTCCCCTAGGCGGACATCTGGGATTGTTTAAACGCTCAGTAAAACTCGTCAGAATTTTACATGAAAAGGCATATACCGGGACATTCGTAGACGTGTCAGAGAATGTAGAGAATGTGGGCTTAGTAAACCTGCACAGAATACTCAGTGGGGTTTGCTGGCTTGGCATGTCGATGCTCGTCCTATGGAAAAGTTAATTGACTATGTTGGGAAGTTTCCACGTAGTAAGGCTGGAAATATCATGTTGCTTGCCTGTGTGCATAGTTTCTCAAAATTTGTTTGGTTGGTATCGGTTCAAGAAGCTACCGCAACTGTAACTGTTAGAGCTTTGAGAGAGCGCGTTTTCTAACTTTTCTGTTCCAGAAGTTTTGGTTTCTAATAATGCATCGTGTTTTACGTGTAGTGTTTTCAGAAAATTTTGTTTCGAGTTGGGCATTAAACATGTTACCACATCGTATTATCCACCTCCTTCCCATGCTGAGAGATTTAACAGAAATCTAAGGTCTGCTCTCATAGCCTATCATGATGATAATCACACGACGTGGGATGAAAATGAGTTGGTTACAGCTTGCTTTTAATACAGCTACCCACGAGGCGACGGAACACAACCTTTTTTAAACTACGTAGGTACTTCAAAAAGTTTCCGCACTTTTTTGTCTGTAGGGTATTGGTGTTAGATTGCAGAGAGTTGACAGCATTGTACACATATTTTGATTGTCTGACCTTGACTATGGCTGGTCCCCATCCTCAGTGTGAGTAGCTATTGAGCGGTATACATGTCAGCGCGTCTTTCAGTTTGCACCAATGAAGAGCAGAGAAGTGTCAGAAGGTATCTGTGGGCAGAAGGTATTAAAGGTGCCGAAATTCAGGCACGTTTATGCACTCAGTATGGGGACAACGCATTGCCACGAAGAAGCGTATACGAGTGGATAGAAATGTTTAAAAATGGTCGGACAAGTGTAATGGATGCCGAACGCTCGGGACGGCCATCAACATCAACAACTGATGAGAAGTTGGAAGAAGCCAGAGCCATTATTCTCACCGACAGAAGAGTGACAACAGAAGAAATCGCGTTACAACTGGGCATCAGTCAAGGTACGGTCTATTCTTTAGTGCATGACATTCTTGGTTTCCACAAAGTTGCTGCAAGGTGGGTGCCCAGACATCTGACAGAAGAGCATAAGCGCAACCGCCAGCACATCTGCTCCAGTCTTTTGGAGCGGTACAGTCGTGAAGGCGATAACTTCTTCAATCGCATCATCACTGGGGATGAAACCTGGGTTCATCATTATGAACCAGAAACCAAACGGCAGAGCATGCAATGGAAGCACACGTCATCTCCTTCTTCCAAAAAATTCAAGTCTCAGCCCTCTGCTGGAAAGCTTTTGTTGACGGTGTTCTGGGACTCCCAAGGGCCTATCCTTGAACATTATATGGAGAAAGGCGTCACAGTAACAAGTGTCAACTACTGCAACATGTTAAGAAATGAACTGAGGCCGGCTATCCGCTCAAAACAGAGAGGAAGGTTGACACAGGGTGTTCTGCTGTTACACAATGCACGCCCTCATACGGCACACCTCACCATCAACACGATTCGGCAACTGAATTGGGAAGTTCTCGAGCACCCTGCCTACAGCCCAGACCTGGCCCCTTCAGATTTCCATCTGTTTGGACCCCTCAAGAACGCTCTAAGAGGTCGTCGATTTGCAGCTGATGATGAGGTGAAAGAGGCGGTGCATGACTGGCTTCGCAGTCAACCACAAACTTTCTTTTCCAACGGCATTAAGAAGCTTACAGATCGGTGGGCTAAATGTATCGAGAAGGGAGATTATATTGAAAAGTAACGTTGTTCTCATGTCTGTAACAAAGATTTTTTAAAAAATAAAGTGCGGAAACTTTTTGAAGTACCCTCGTATATTTCCTTTTAGAGCGGGGTCACCGTTGAATAAATGGAAAATTCAGGAATTGTTGCGTGAGGAGCCTTCAAGACAGTTGTTTCGTAAATGGAATCAGGTGCTTAGGGTGCTCCAGCGTTCACATCTACGGACGGTCAACAGATATAATCGTGGCCGCAAGCCCAATCGTTTAAGTTGGGCGATTTAGTATGGGTGAAGGCTCATCCAGTGAATAAACCTACTCACCGTGTTTCTGCCAAATTGTCACCCAGGTGGTGACGACCGTATAAGATTGATGCATTTTTGACTGCCGTTACGGTCCGTTTGGTTCATCCCGCGCATGCAAGTTTCATCACGTGTGCTCATCTCTCCCAGTTAAAGCCTGCCGGTCTCCAGTGATTTCGTATTTATACTGTTTGTATGATGGTAATTATAGGACGCATTATTTGTTAAGCATACGCCCTACCTTATCGAGGTATTTGTTTTGTGTATGTTGAGCTTTGATAATTTTGGGGTCTTATATTTGTTTACGAGTTTCAGGCATACCATTTCCTTGTACCATTGGGCGTTGCGCCAGTAACATATTGGATGCTCTCTATGGATCCCTCTGGAAATGCACCTGGGAACGTCAAACAACAGGTGAAGGAGACAGGGCTGCTTTCTGCAACTAGCGGCAAAATTATGGAGACATGTACACCGTGGGATGGTTGGAGTGTGCCTGTGCATCGGCACAAAGTAGCATGGACTCCAGGGTAACATTAGGTGACATGGAAGTGTGACACCGAAGTCCTCAAGATATGAGCCGTTGTGTAATAGACTGCACATGAAAGTGGTTAATGTGAACTCGGTGAACATAGTGCCATATTGGGACACTTGGACCTCCACCAGTCCAAGTGTGATTTTTAGATTTGTTGGGACAACATAAACCCGAGGCTCCGCCTTTGGGGGAGAGATTGCCGTAGCTTGGAGAACCCTGCATTTGGATCTCCCACTCACCTGATCTAGGCGTACGCGTCAGCCTTTCGCCTTTCCTCTCCCTTCCGGCCCTAACGGTTCCTTGGCTGAGCTACGTTTTGCATTGCTGGTTTGGCTTCACTCTGCGTGGGAAGTCCAGCTGGACATCATCATCAAAATTCGGTCTGCCCGTGTTACTCTAAATTGTGGTTTCGGTGTTCCGGTAGGGTGACCCACCAGGGTCCCTGCATGCTGTTCAGATAAGTGTTGTTTCTTGTTATGTAAAGGGTTGATATGCAGGTATTTTGGCGGGTTTGGTAACTTATGATTTCATTTCTCTGGAGATACTATGGGGCGAGTGGGTACTATTGTATGGGCCTTGTATCAACGTCATCACACGGTCGAAGGGGCCCGGCCGTAAATGTACAAGTCACTAAATTCTTTGTAATAACTTTTGGTACTGCATGCTTCCTACATTTGTTATAACATATGTCTATTAAGTTTCAATATACTTATTATGAACACGAACACCAGTGTTCCTTCATATCTTGCGTATTTGGGGCGACTGGGAGATCAGGCCGATACAGATGCTACCGGAAAACGACTCTTCTAACACACCACTGATAGGGAAAGGCTGCTAATTAAACGCGTACTAGCACCACAATTCAAGTCGCACATTACAGAACAAAATATCATTCGGATTCGATTTGTTTGCTGTAAAACTGTTTTCATAAAACTTGCACATTAATGCGTACGTCCAAACTTGCAACAATCGTGAGAGGCACGGAAGATGTGACTGAAGTGCACACTCATTAATTCTTCGTTACTACCGTCACTTCCCGCCTGTAAGCTGTCACTTCCTGACGGAGAATACACACAATCATCAGGAGCTCAAGGCAATACAGATGATATTCGAAAACACCCCTTCCTCGAGACTGCATTGAGAAAGACTACTCCAAAAACGTGTGCAAACGCAAGTTATCATGGAAGGAACTAACATGGGGTTTGCAATCATTCCCTGCCATAAAGTTACCATTACCTTTATATTAAGATATTACCAACGCAACTACGTACAAGAGTTCATACCTCGTACACATTCCCAATGGATACGGTGCACAAGACGACAGAATTGTCACCAAGTGCAGGCAGACATACTGAGAAGACAAATATAAACGCACCATTCGAAACGACACGCTGCTGGCAGGAAATTCGGACACGGCAACGCACTGGTCGTTTGTTTCGGTCCCCGAGTATCTTGCGACATGCGGAAGGAAAAGCATACAGCCCGACACCCACGTCTACCCATCATGCTTTGTCCCGGCTCCGATGGGCGGCAGACCACAAATGCGCCCTTAGGAAAAACACCAGAAAACCCCCTGCCTCATCTAAATACGTTTGTTACGAAACAAGGAACACGACGTTCCGGAGCTGGAGAAGCTAGAACAACTACGTCAGTATAACTCCCTATACAGAACAAAAGACCGAAATATGTGGATCGATTCATAAGGCCATGGAAGCAGAATACGAAGAACGGCTTGACAAGGCGCTAGTCACAGCGAAAAGAAGTGGCTTGTTTTTGTAATGAATGTGGAAATGAGTTTCCTTTAGTATAATTTGTCTGGAATATGGGTAGACACCATCGATAACGCGTAGCGTCGACGCAGCAGGAAGGAGGCGAGATGGCCTCATAGTTCCTAGTTCATCGCACTCCGAAGCGAGCTGGACGAGGACATTTCCCGCATTCTAGTAGAGGCTATAAAACGGAAAACCACAGGATAATTGTCCTCACTCACTCAATCGCTTACGAAATTACGCCCAGTATCGTGCATTCAGCGGATCTAATGAGGCAACCAAAGTTACATGAAGATTAAACCTACACTTCTGAAATTGTACTTCCGTAAATCACGAGGGGTATGTCTAAACTAAGTTCCCATCGCCTGAATCTCGCGCGCAAAGGTCACGACACGGTTGCGCATGCACAGTAATCTCGCGAATATTCCTGAAGGGGTACATCACGTTTTAATCGCAGTAGCAAGTAGCAGTAGCAACTTGGAGTTGAAGTATAACAAAGCGCCTCGAAAACCCCGACGACTGTGAGATCTGTGCATTCATGCGATTTCTACAAGCCAAGAATATCCAACCAGCCGATATTCACAGGCAAGTGTGTGAGGTCTATGGAAAAGGGGCGATGAGTGACAGTATGGTTCGACGATGGTGCAGGCAATATGGAAGTGGTCGAGATAAAGAGCACGACGACAAACGCAGCGGTCGCCCCAGAGACGTGCCCCCCGAACTCGTACAGGAGATTGAGGTGAAAATCCGCGAAAACAGACGCTTAACGATCACGGAACTGGACCACTTTTTCCCGAATGTGTCACAGAAAACTGTCCAACGGATTCTGACTGAAAATATGCATTTTCGGAAACTCTGTGCCAGAACACAAAACGAAACGTGTGAGATCTCCACTTTCCTTTTTGGAGCGATACGAAAACGGCGATGACTTCTAATACAAATCGTTGCCGGTGATGATACATGGGGATCCCATTTCACCCCAGAAAATAAGCAACAGTCCATGCAGTGGCGTCACACATCATTCCCAACCAAAAAAAAATTCAAGCAGACTTACCGCTCGCAAAATCACGTGCACGGTATTCTGGGACCGTTATGGAGTTTTGCTACTGATTACCGTCCAAATGGAAAAACAATCAATGGCCAATAGAAACTGACAGTATTTTCTTAGTATTGCCATCCGTAAACGCAGCAAAAAGAAACCTGACCCAGAATTCCATTCAACATTCCCCCGCCCCGTAGACAGAACATACTGTAGTTATCAGTGACTTGCCCTTGAAATTAAAACTGTCTGGTGGTAGCTTATGGATATATCACAGTCGGATCCAGTGACTGCCTGCTTCGCCACTCTACCAGTGCAACCTCTCCAAGACTACTCAGTAAATTAGATAGGACGATAACCCCCTCCGAGGAGAGGCATTACTTCATAAAAACAAGATGCAATTGCTTATTCTGCTTACCCACTTACCACAGCATGCTCTACCGGGTTACTACTACTTGGATCGCCCGCTGACATTTTCGGAGACAATCCCGAAACGCTATAGGACTCTTTATCTTGTGTCGCATTTTGTAACTTCGCGTAATTACAGGGTATTGATCAGTGTGCTTATCTTTAAAACTCATCTAAGTGACTCCGAGGGGGCTGAGAAAATGCAGAATGGACATTAACGTTCCAAACAGCAAGCCCAGGCTCCTTGAGAATGCCGCCTCGCGAGCTCCCCCACCTCGACCACTTCAGTTCCTAGGAGAGCCAATCAAATGGGTCGATACAGCCCGGAACTTGGGAGTGACTGTAGAGTCACGCCTCACCTAGGCGCCTCATATCGTACAGGTCAGAAAGAAAACCTTCCAGCGATTGGGTGTGCATCGCTCTCTCCTAATCAGGAGAACGGCCTCTCCATCAGGAACGGAGTTCTGCTGTGTAAGCAGCTCATCCGCCTAACGATGGACTATGCGTGCCCCATCTGCAGGTGCGCCGTTCCCAACTACGCCAAGCAGCTACAGGCTCTCCAGTCCAAATGTCTTCGCATTCCTACTGGTGCACCGTGGTACATCAGCAACACGCAGATTCAAGAGGATCTTGGAGTGCCGCTCTTTGAAAAACACACCAGAGCCCTAACCGAGAATTACGACCCAAAGTTAGCTGATATGGGGAAACATTTATTTCGGCAACTCGGCAGATATTTACACTGACCGAGTGCCTACGCAAGCTGTCGGATGCAAAAGCTAAGGGATCAGCCGACCAGTCCAGGACGCATACAAAATGGCGGAAAAATCGACATCCAAACGCGCTCCCTACTGACTAACTGGGTGCATTTCGGTGGCCCTGACTGACGGTTTATCGTGATTGTCCTCAGACGTGAGGTAAATACCAGGACGAAATAAAAAAAGGCGAGTCACCGCCCTCCAACTCCCCCCCACCCCACCCCGCCGGCACGACGGCTTCACCAAAGTGCACAATTCCAATATATGACGCGATTTGCCACCCTGCGTTCAACTCCCAGGCAGCCATCCAAAACTGTCCACCGGATTCTGGCTGAAAATCTGCATTTTCGGAAACTCTGTGCCAGATGGGTTCCAAAAAACCTCACCCCAGAACACAAAACGAAACGTATTGGATCTGCTCTTTTCTTTTTGGAGCGCTACGAGAACGGCGATCAGTTTCTCACACAAATCGTTACCGGTGATGAACGTGGGTATGCCATGTCACCCGAGAAAGAAAGCTACAGTCCATGCAGTGGCGTCACACATCATACCCACCCAAAAAAAATTCAAGCAGAATCTCAGCGCTCGCTAAATCATGTGCACGGTATTCTGGGACCGTTATGGAGTTTTCCTCCTGATTACCGTCCAAATGTACAAACAATCAATTCCAAGGTGTACTGCGACAACCTACAACGCTTAAGCAGGGCTATTCAAAACAAACGCCGGGGACTACTCAGCTCCAGCGTGGTTCTTCTCCACAACGCCCGTCCGCATACGGCTCGGCAAACAGCCCTACTGCAACCATTTCGTTGGGATATCATATCATGGATCACCCCCCGTACAGTCCGGACCTCGCGCCGAGCGACTACGATCTGTTTCCGCACATGAAGCGTTTTCTCGCTGGAAAGCAATTCCATTCAGATGCAGAGGTGGAAACGATAGTAAACAATTGGTTGCAACAACAGGCCGTAGACTTTTTCGACACAGGCATTCAAAAAATTGTGACGCAATACCAGTCCCTCGATTCTGCTGGTGGCTACGTAGAAAAGTAGTGTTTCGAATTGCCTAACTAGACTTACATATAACATCGATTTAACATCATTCATTGCCAAATAAATTTTGTATCGGAACTTACTTTTGACATACGCCTCGTACTAAACATCACCCATGGACATATACTTAAATCTCAAAGAAATCAGAAACTCACAGTATTTTCTTACTATTACCATCCGTAAACGTAGTGTAATGAATGTGGAAATGAATTTCTTTGGTATATTTAGTATGTAATATAGACTACACACACCGGCGTTAACGTGTAGCGTTAACGTGTAGTGTTGATGCAGCAGGAAGGAGGTGAGAGACCCTCATAGTTCCTAGTTCATCGCACCCCGAGGTGTGCTCGACTAGGACATTCCTGGCATTCTAGTAGAGGCTTTATAACGAAACGCCACAGGGTAATTGGCCTCAGACTCAGACCCAGATTCAGGCTCCGGCTCCGACACAGAATCACGAAATTACGCCAGTATATTGCACTCAGCGGCTCGATCAAGGAAACCATAGGACATGAAGGTTCTACTTATAGTTCTGCTTCGAGGTAAGTTGAGCTGAATTTATAAGTTATTGGTGCATATTTAATTAGAAATTTACTCGCGTTGAGACTGAGCACATTCGGCATATTCTCGGCTTGTAACCTGTTTCCAAATTCCAAACATCACGTGGCGTTGGGTGCTATAGCCCCTACCCGAGTAAGGCAGTTACCTTACCGGCATTAACCCTTTTGTATACGAATTGACTTTCTATTGGTGCCTTATAAATTTACCAACATCACCCCTGTATATGTATATAGTTAGTAGCACAAAGAAATTAGTTGGAAACTGTGTTTTACTGGTAAGACATCTGAGACCGCAGCGCGACGACACCTAACCCCAAGTTCCAGTCAGCATTCCCGAGCCCGCAGGTAGAACGTACCGCAGTTGTCAGTGACCTGCCTGTTGAACTAAAAAACTATCTGGTGGTACCTTGTAGAAATATCAGGGTCGAATCCTGCGAGTGCCTGCTTGGCAACTCTACCAGCACACCCTCTCCTGAGAGAAAGTGTTAAATTAGATACGACGTCAAGCAACCTTCCCCCACAGTGAGAGGCGGTACAAATGGTTGGCAGCGTGGGATCCGGAATTTAGACCGCACGGGATTCGAAACTGCTATACGGGGAGTTAACTGAGAACTAGAGCCGCAAATTCTAAATTTTCACACTGCACCATTACGTGAAAAAAGTTTTTTTGTTTGTTTGTGTCTTTACACAGAGTAGTAAGGTCGAACTGTGATTCTTGGTAACGTAATACTTTGTCTGTCATGGCCGAAGCACGATTACAGACTGAACTAGCAGACACAAAAGCTGAATTAAAGAGACTTAGGGAATCCCTGCACAGAGGTGCCCCTACAGTCCATAAAGACTTATCCTTAGTATCACTGGTACCTAAATGGTCGGGTACTGACACGTCGATCTCCTTGGACGAATTCATCAATAGCATAAAAGCATCAGCTAGAGTTGGGAATTGGGACGATATAGATAAAATTCAAGTTGCCGTGCTGAAGTTGACCGACTCAACGCGACAGTGTTATAATGGCTGTCTGGAACTCCATAAGGTCGACGTTACGTGGGCAAAATTCAAAAGTGTTTTCAGGTACCGTTTTCGCGATATCCACACGGACCAGTACCACTTTACGAAATTACACACGGCAAGACAAGGGAGGAATGAAACCCCCCAAGAATTTGCTGACAGATGCAGGGCGTTGTCCCAAAAACTAGTCTGCAAAGTGGACGACCCTTTAGCTCAGGCTGTCCACTACGAAAATGCGGAGAGAATGCTTCTCGCAACTTTTGTCTCGGGTTTAGCAGGTGAGCCAGGCAGGCAAGTTAGGTATGCTAATCCCGCAACAATGGAGAAAGCACTTCAGATTGAGCTTTCAGTAGAGCAAGCTGAAAGGCAGGAAAAATACAACGAAACATTTTACGCGAGATTCGAAAGTTCAGTCAATTTAAAATCGCGATCACCTAGTCGAACCCTCCATGACGAACGTAAGCCACGTCGCTCAGCTGACGCGTTGCGTGAGTTCAATCACACGCTCGCTCAGCAATATAACGCTCCACGTAAGTCGGATAAGCCAATGACTTCGAATACAAGGAGTGCGCAAACGAAAGCCGCCCTGCGGTGTTATGAATGTGAGGGAGTTGGACACTTTGCGAGAGAGTGCCCAACGAGATTAAAGAGGGAGGAAAACTTCACCAACTCACCTGGGAGGAGAAACCCCAGTCAACGTTCGAGGCGTTCACGTCCTCCGGAACACAAGCCCACACACACAAGAAGGTCAGCGAAAAAGGAAACAAGGCCTCAGGAAAACTAGAACGAGGAGTGAATGAAGACAGCTCTTTCCGCCTCACCGTTCCTGACAATGCTGTCACCAAATCCGAGGTTACCATGCAGTTGGAACACGGCACTCCCACCATTTTGGTGGAGATCGAGGGGATATCGAGCAAACTGATCCTAGACACTGGTTCTAACGTATCGATAGTCCAGCCTGGTGTATCGAGGGGTGACGTCAGAGTCACCAACATGGAGCCTTACGGTGTGACTGGCGACGTCCGTTAAATCAGGGGACAGCAGTTAGTTTCATTCGTGCTAAACGGCCGTGAGTTCCAACACTCATTCCTGGTTTGCACACTACCGTCACAAGCAGCAGCACTGATAGGCACAGATTTCATGGCGAGCGTGGGCGCTGTGATTGATTTCGAGCGAAACCGAATGGTGCTACCAGCTCGATCCAAAGTGCCTCGTATATACAATGTCCTACCTGCAGCGCACAGGTCACTCACTATTTTCTCCGGAGGTCAAGATGGCCGCAGCCCTCAGGTTAGGGAACGGGAGGCTCAGCGCAGGGACGAAAAGTTCCCAGCTAGCCCCCGCCCGGAGAGTGAAATACGGGAGTCAAAGGAAATTTATCTTTGATGGCAGGTAGTAAATACTTTACCTTGCTGGATGTTGAGTCAGCATACTGGCATATTCCCATACACCCGGATGATAAGGATAAAACTGGCTTTATTACGCCTTTTGGAAGTTTTCGTTATGAAAGGCTAGCATACGGTCTGGCAGGAGTACCCAGTACTTTTCAGAAAATTATGGACGCAACATTAATGGGCCTGAAAGAAATTTATGCCCGTGTATATTTGGGTACTTTAATATTTTCTGACACTATACAGGAACATACTAGAAGAATGAGAATGGTATTTGAAAGAATTCGTGAAGCAAACTTTAAATTAAATGTGGGAAAATGTACTTTTGCGGCTCGTGAGGTGGCTGATTTGGGTCATGTAGTAAACGCATCTGGTGTAACACCCGATACGAATAAAGTAGCAGCAATAAAGAAATTCCCCTTACCTCGAAATGTTCGAGACGACAGAGCATTTTTGGGATTCGCAGGTTACTATCGCTCTTTCATTAAGGACTTTGCATATTTCAGCAAAGCCCTGACCTTGCTAACAAGGAAAGACACTAAATTTCACTGGACTGAGTCACAACACGCATCCTTGGAAGCCTTAAAGGAAGCGTTGATGTGAACATCCGTTCTACCACACCCTGAATTTGATAAACCTTTCATTCTTAGTTGTGATGCTTCAAATTACGCCATTTCCGCCATACTCAGCCCGCAGCACGACGGAAAGGACAGTCCATTAAGCTCTGCGAGCGGGGTAATAAACCAACATGAGATAAATTACCGTGTAACAGAAAAGGAACTATTGGCAGTTGTATTCGGAGTACGAATGCACGGATGTTTTATGGGACGAGGTTCAAAATTATAACAGACCATGCAGCCCAAAATGGTTGATCACTGTAAGGAGCCAACAATGTGCCAGGCTAAACCGATGGGTTTTGAAACTGTCGGAGTATAATTTCGAAATTCAACACCGACCCGGCAGTAAACATGTGAATGCAGACGTCCTCTCGAGACATGCTGCTGCTGCTCCTGCTTCTGCTCCTGCTGCTGTTGTGAGAAAGACTGAGACTCAGAAGGATCGAAACGCGATAGCTACTGACTAGCTGGGTGCATTTCTGTCGCCCTGACAGGTTTTATCGTGATTGTCCTCAGCTGTGAGGTAAATACCAGGGCGAAATAAAAAAAAGGCGAGGAACGGCCCACGAACTACACCCCCCCCCCCACCCGCGACGGCACGACGGCTTCACCAAAGTGCACACTTCGAATAAATGACGCGATTTGCCACCCTGGGTTCAACTCCCAGGCAACCATCCAAAACTGTCCACCGGATTGTGACTGAAAATCTGCATTTTCGGAAACTCTGTGCCAGATGGGTTCCAAAAAACCTCACCCCAGAACACAAAACGAAACATGGGATCTGCACTTTCCTTTTTGGAGTGCTACGAGGACGGCGATGAGTTTCTCACACACATCGTTACCGGTGATGAAACATGGGTATGCCATGTCACCCGAGAAAGAAAGCTACAGTCCATGCAGTGGCGTCACACGTCATCCCCAACCAAGAAAAAAATTCAACCAGACTCTCAGGGCTCGCAAAATCATGTGCACGGTATTCTGGGACCGTTATGGAGTTTTCCTCCTGATTACCGTCCAAATGTACAAACAATCAATTCCAAGGTGTACTGCGACAACCTACAACGCTTAAGCAGGGCTATTCAAAACAAACGCCGGGGACTACTCAGCTCCAGCGTGGTTCTTCTCCACAACGCCCGTCCGCATACGGCTCGGCAAACAGCCCTACTGCAACCATTTCGTTGGGATATCATATCATGGATCACCCCCCGTACAGTCCGGACCTCGCGCCGAGCGACTACGATCTGTTTCCGCACATGAAGCGTTTTCTCGCTGGAAAGCAATTCCATTCAGATGCAGAGGTGGAAACGATAGTAAACAATTGGTTGCAACAACAGGCCGTAGACTTTTTCGACACAGGCATTCAAAAAATTGTGACGCAATACCAGTCCCTCGATTCTGCTGGTGGCTACGTAGAAAAGTAGTGTTTCGAATTGCCTAACTAGACTTACATATAACATCGATTTAACATCATTCATTGCCAAATAAATTTTGTATCGGAACTTACTTTTGACATACGCCTCGTACTAAACATCACCCATGGACATATACTTAAATCTCAAAGAAATCAGAAACTCACAGTATTTTCTTAGTATTACCATCCGTAAACGTAGTGTAATGAATGTGGAAATGAATTTCTTTGGTATATTTAGTACGTAATATAGACACACACCGGCGTTAACGTGTAGCGTTAACGTGTAGTGTTGATGCAGCAGGAAGGAGGTGAGAGACCCTCATAGTTCCTAGTTCATCGCACCCCGAGGTGTGCTCGACTAGGACATTCCTGGCATTCTAGTAGAGGCTTTATAACGAAACGCCACAGGGTAATTGGCCTCAGACTCAGACCCAGATTCAGGCTCCGGCTCCGACACAGAATCACGAAATTACGCCAGTATATTGCACTCAGCGGCTCGATCAAGGAAACCATAGGACATGAAGGTTCTACTTATAGTTCTGCTTCGAGGTAAGTTGAGCTGAATTTATAAGTTATTGGTGCATATTTATTTAGAAATTTACTCGCGTTGAGACTGAGCACATTCGGCATATTCTCGGCTTGTAACCTGTTTCCAAATTCCAAACATCACGTGGCGTTGGGTCCTATAGCCCCTACCCGAGTAAGGCAGTTACCTTACCGGCATTAACCCTTTTGTATACGAATTGACTTTCTATTGGTGCCTTATAAATTTACCAACATCACCCCTGTATATGTATATAGTTAGTAGCACAAAGAAATTAGTTGGAAACTGTGTTTTACTGGTAAGACATCTGAGACCGCAGCGCGACGACACCTAACCCCAAGTTCCAGTCAGCATTCCCGAGCCCGCAGGTAGAACGTACCGCAGTTCTCAGTGACCTGCCTGTTGAACTAAAAAACTATCTGGTGGTACCTTGTAGAAATATCAGGGTCGAATCCTGCGAGTGCCTGCTTGGCAACTCTACCAGCACACCCTCTCCTGAGAGAAAGTGTTAAATTAGATACGACGTCAAGCAACCTTCCCCCACAGTGAGAGGCGGTACAAATGGTTGGCAGCGTGGGATCCGGAATTTAGACCGCACGGGATTCGAAACTGCTATACGGGGAGTTAACTGAGAACTAGAGCCGCAAATTCTAAATTTTCACACTGCACCATTACGTGAAAAAAGTTTTTTTGTTTGTTTGTGTCTTTACACAGAGTAGTAAGGTCGAACTGTGATTCTTGGTAACGTAATACTTTGTCTGTCATGGCCGAAGCACGATTACAGACTGAACTAGCAGACACAAAAGCTGAATTAAAGAGACTTAGGGAATCCCTGCACAGAGGTGCCCCTACAGTCCATAAAGACTTATCCTTAGTATCACTGGTACCTAAATGGTCGGGTACTGACACGTCGATCTCCTTGGACGAATTCATCAATAGCATAAAAGCATCAGCTAGAGTTGGGAATTGGGACGATATAGATAAAATTCAAGTTGCCGTGCTGAAGTTGACCGACTCAACGCGACAGTGTTATAATGGCTGTCTGGAACTCCATAAGGTCGACGTTACGTGGGCAAAATTCAAAAGTGTTTTCAGGTACCGTTTTCGCGATATCCACACGGACCAGTACCACTTTACGAAATTACACACGGCAAGACAAGGGAGGAATGAAACCCCCCAAGAATTTGCTGACAGATGCAGGGCGTTGTCCCAAAAACTAGTCTGCAAAGTGGACGACCCTTTAGCTCAGGCTGTCCACTACGAAAATGCGGAGAGAATGCTTCTCGCAACTTTTGTCTCGGGTTTAGCAGGTGAGCCAGGCAGGCAAGTTAGGTATGCTAATCCCGCAACAATGGAGAAAGCACTTCAGATTGAGCTTTCAGTAGAGCAAGCTGAAAGGCAGGAAAAATACAACGAAACATTTTACGCGAGATTCGAAAGTTCAGTCAATTTAAAATCGCGATCACCTAGTCGAACCCTCCATGACGAACGTAAGCCACGTCGCTCAGCTGACGCGTTGCGTGAGTTCAATCACACGCTCGCTCAGCAATATAACGCTCCACGTAAGTCGGATAAGCCAATGACTTCGAATACAAGGAGTGCGCAAACGAAAGCCGCCCTGCGGTGTTATGAATGTGAGGGAGTTGGACACTTTGCGAGAGAGTGCCCAACGAGATTAAAGAGGGAGGAAAACTTCACCAACTCACCTGGGAGGAGAAACCCCAGTCAACGTTCGAGGCGTTCACGTCCTCCGGAACACAAGCCCACACACACAAGAAGGTCAGCGAAAAAGGAAACAAGGCCTCAGGAAAACTAGAACGACGAGTGAATGAAGACAGCTCTTTCCGCCTCACCGTTCCTGACAATGCTGTCACCAAATCCGAGGTTACCATGCAGTTGGAACACGGCACTCCCACCATTTTGGTGGAGATCGAGGGGATATCGAGCAAACTGATCCTAGACACTGGTTCTAACGTATCGATAGTCCAGCCTGGTGTATCGAGGGGTGACGTCAGAGTCACCAACATGGAGCCTTACGGTGTGACTGGCGACGTCCGTTAAATCAGGGGACAGCAGTTAGTTTCATTCGTGCTAAACGGCCGTGAGTTCCAACACTCATTCCTGGTTTGCACACTACCGTCACAAGCAGCAGCACTGATAGGCACAGATTTCATGGCGAGCGTGGGCGCTGTGATTGATTTCGAGCGAAACCGAATGGTGCTACCAGCTCGATCCAAAGTGCCTCGTATATACAATGTCCTACCTGCAGCGCACAGGTCACTCACTATTTTCTCCGGAGGTCAAGATGGCCGCAGCCCTCAGGTTAGGGAACGGGAGGCTCAGCGCAGGGACGAAAAGTTCCCAGCTAGCCCCCGCCCGGAGAGTGAAATACGGGAGTCAAAGGAAATTTATCTTTGATGGCAGGTAGTAAATACTTTACCTTGCTGGATGTTGAGTCAGCATACTGGCATATTCCCATTCACCCGGATGATAAGGATAAAACTGCTCCATAGACGGGAGATGCGACTTCCGAACACAGATGACTTGTCTGCTCGGGTGGACGGTGATGCAAAAGCCCCATGCCAGGAGATTCGGTGGGAATAGATGTCCGTACTCTTGCCGAGCGATTGAAGGAGGCATACGGGGTAGTCAGCGAACACAATCAAATTGGTAGAGACAAGCAGAAGACTCAATATGATACGAATACTAAACTAGTAATCTTTTCAGTGGAACATTACGTGACAATTAAAGAAATGGCAATTGGTCCCGGTAAAAGTAAAAAGTGTCGTGACATGGCGAGGTCCTTATCTAATAACACAGCGACTTTCTGATTGGAACTATCAAATTCGAATACAACCTGGAAAGGAAGTCGTGGTAAATGTTAATCGTATAAAGAAGTGTCATAGTCCACCTATGCGGGAGAGAATTACTAGATATGTAGCACGAGACACCGTCGTTAAAGACAAAAAGGAAAAGTCCACAAGTGAAAGATACGGCAACATCTTGTGTACTACGACGATTTATACTCAGACCTGTACCTGTCGAGGTTCCTCAGAGTAGCACAGAGACAGGGATGGGAAACGAAGTGGACGAACCTGACGATACAATCCATGACCCCAACTGGTTGCCTAGGACCCAGACCAAAGGGCAAAGCGATGATGATAGCCACCAACCACCAGACCAGCCTAGGTATAATATTCTGAGCTCTGATAAACGAACTCCCGAGGTTGAGACTGCGGTGGAACAACCCGAAACTGACGCATCGGTAAATGAACCACTGGTACAAGCTCCAGTTACCTCCACCAATAGGAACCGAAGAACGGGAACAGGGACCCCCGTATCCTTATTCATTGCGACGTTTACCAGGTAGGCGAAGTTACTAAAAGCGACATTCTTCTGACATTACAGGTGTCGATGCCGGACCCAGGAAGGCCCCAGACTTACACAAAGAACTAGTCTACCTCTATCAACGTGACTTACTTGCGACTGGAAACCTTTGGAACATCACAGTAAATTTAGACTTAAACTGGCATATGACCAAGCTGGACATGATAAACTCGTTTATCAAACAGAGTTTTATCGGGCACACCCACGTTTGGTCAATCGAGGTCATTATGTTAACTGGCAGGAAATTACTTACGTTAATACGATTTTGACTCAATTGAATTTGGAATTACAATATTTGGAAAACCTTCTTCCTTCCACTCGAACTAAACGAGGTTTGTTAGATTTCGAAGGACAAGCGTTAAAAATTTTTGTTTGGGACAGGTACACAGTTTCACAGCCAAACTCCGACCCACAATGGTGTCAAAGCTCCGAAGTGTCCCACCTGCCTCGTCGTGGTGACTTTTTACCACCTTCGCTTCCTCTGGCGTCAGGAAGTCCGGTAGTTCGGGCACGACTACCTGTCGTCGCGTGAGTGTGAAGTTAGTGAAGTTAACTTGCAGTAACCAATATTTCCGTTCTCATATTCACATATCGTGCAGTGCAAAAGCATATAATCTAATAATAAATACAATAAACTTGCTAAAATCAATCAACAAAAAAATATAACATAAGCAAATAATCATATATGAAAAGTCAATGAACTGACCCTACAGTAGGTCACAACAAAACAACAAGAGATAAATCTAAGGGATCTTTTACACGACATCCAACATGATCAGTACGAGGCGAATCATCACACCCGGATAGTGGTTGGAATCATAAAACCTTTACTCCTTATAATTTCCTATCTTACCCCCAAATACTGGCTGCAACCTCTTTTAAGCTGTTCATCCCGATTCCTATGGCGACGGCCCAAACGAGTCGTTATCACGACGACTACGGTGGAGACAAAAAGATTGTACTTTGTACTTGACGAAGGAAATGTGTCAAACGAAACTGATCAAGCAACTACGACTAGTTCGGCAGCTGATGACCCAGTACCCTCACCGACCACCCCACTGGTGCATCGTCATCACACTGTGATGGGGGACCCTAGCACAAGGGATGGAGAACGAACCGCATCGGTGGTACATCCGACGGGAATAAGTACTCACAACCCGGACGGTTCCAGTTATGAAGGACTACACGTCAAAAGCGAAACCCAACCGGGATGCACACCGGGTTGGAGGAGACCTGTGGAACTGGCAGTGATAGGGGAAGGATGGGTTTGATAAAATTGACTTTAAACAAAAGATAATTATGTGTTTATAAATTTCACTGCCTTAATAATACAGGCTTCCTATATCTCTAAGAACATGATAAACGTAACTTTGCAACGTAATAAGGATACCCGAAATGTGTAGACTCAGAAAAGAAATTGATATTTCATATTTATACTATGTAACTCATTTGTACTTCACTGTAAAACATGATTATTGTAATTATTTTACATACCTTTAGAGTAGAGGAATAATGTAACACAACTAACCGCAGGCCTGCAGTCAAAAACAGTAAGTGTTAAGAACGAGTGCGGGAACGGAAAGAGTATCAAGTACGCCGGAAATAGAAAGATTAGGACATTAACATACTCCAGACAGTTGAGACATGTGGATAAGTACCACACCCTACTAGAAAACCTACTGTTGGCAACACTGACCAAAATCCGAATTGGTGAAGTACCTTGGATGAAAATCGAGGTTTTGGGACCCCAATTTTAATTCTAGGTGGGGGATATTTGTTGTGCTGTACATCCCTGTCACCCCTTTTGGATTACTTTATTTTTATGTGATTATGACATTATGTCAATGAGTAATTGCCTATGAAACTGTGAAAGGAAGATGATGTGTTCTTACCACATCCGCCCTTTCAACACGCGTTACGCGTGAATCAGAAGTATGTCATGGACAGTGACTGCGTAAACAATTCCAAAGTGCGTCACTTTCACCCAATCAGAACCTAGCCTTAGGGCTTGGTGAACGCGTATATTGTCCTATATAAACTCCGCAAAGTCGGTGGCAAATGAAGGAATCCACCGGTGATTCAGTCTGATACTAGGCGAAGGTCTGCTGCTCCGGCTCTGAAGATATTGATACTCTTGATTGGTGAGTACTGCCTCGCTCTGACTGCCTGCAGAAACTAGGGTTCTATTGTATCTTTTGTCATTTAAACTACGAAATATTTTACTATTCTACATATTTTATTCAGAATATCCTCATATTATTGCTTTTAATACAAGTAAGTGTACTGATCATCGATAATCCTAGTTCGCTTCCTTCCAGCCTCCCTGCTAGTGGTTGGCTCTGGTCACAATAACTGGTGGCAGCGTTGGTGGGATTAGAACCTTCGAATCGAAGATCCGACTCTGTTTCCGAATACTTTATTTTTCAAAATTTTTCTGCGACAAACGCAGCTACTGCCGGGAGGCGTTAGGTAGAGCTGGTGCTACCTTGAAGGTGTGAAATTTGGCTATGAACTGTTTGTGTTCTGGCAACACTAAAGCAGCTAATACCAAAAAATTTACAATTTTATTAGTGCATATGGTTGCTTCCACACCTCTCTTAGCCTTACGTTACTCATCACCCTTCGCAAGACTCTTTTATAAAGTATACGACGTTTGACCCAGTACTAGAACTAATTGATCGGTTTACAAATTTGGAGGTTGATTCCAGATAGGAAATAGCATTCGAGGGCAAACCCAAGGGCTTTACCGTACCCTCACACTCTGTGTATAACCACCAATCCGAAGATGGGATTGTGATTTTTGAAGTAGAAACGCGAGTTGTAGCTAGACATATTCCCCCTGTTGCTGAATACAACGATTTCGAGATAGAACGAACTGACTTTTTTAATTATTTTCTTAACGATCCGGAAGTAAAAGATACCTTTTTATCGCGGACAGAAGACATTGGCCCGAAAAGGATTTCCTACTCCGCAACAACAGCTATTGATAACCACTACGGCACGCCGAGAAAAACAGGCGATAGTTCACGTTACTAAATTCGAAATTTTGGGGTATTTTTAGACAGTAAAATACGCTGAGAGGATGACGGATCCCGTATTACAAGAACTGCAGAACGAACTGCAGATACTTAAGGTAGAAGTAGCAAGTACCCCCCGAACTTTCCCTCTACCAGCTATGAAAGATGTTACTCTTGTGGCAGGAATTAAAGATTGGACTGGGGACTAGAGAAAAGACTTCATGAATTTTTCTCTCAAATTGACACGTGTGCAAAAGTGAGCAAAGTGAGGAGGAAAAGGCATTAATCTCCAAAGCTAAATTACAGGGGATAGCAATACAGTATGTACAAGGGAATCTTGGCTAACGACTTGTGCCCGTACGCAGTTCTGAGGGAGCACTTAACGGAAAGGTTTAGCGAAAAGCTACCACCACAGTACCATTACACTAGATTGCAACACACTACTCAGGAAAAGGGCGAAAGCGTGGAAGAATTTGCGGATAGGTATAGGCGGTTGTGCCAAAAGACCATCCGAATAGTGAATGACGAAGCCACTCAGCGAGTGACTGAGGCGGAGCGACGTTTGGTTGCCGCATATATACGTAGGTTGCTCAGAAAGTAATACCCCACTTTTTTTCTCATTCCAGAATAAAGACAGCAATGTGAAAATTGAAAGATAGCAACACTGATGTTTATTGCGCACATGTGTAATTACACGGTCGTCCGACAAACAGCGCCGCTATAGTAGTCTGTGAAAATGGCGTCTGCGTCTGACACGCGTTACAAACAACGAGCTGTAATTGAATTCTTAGTGGCGGAGAAAGAAAGTGCGGGGAACATTCACAAACGGTTGTGTGCTGTGTATGGAAGTTGTGCAGTCGATAGGAGCACCGTTGGACGCTGGATTCAGAGAGTTAAGGCTTCAGGAAGTGGAGAAACGGAGCTGCATGATCGACCGCGGTCTGGCCGTCCTGCCACAGCCACGAGCACAGATATGTTGCAACGCGCTAATGACATTCTTCATGCGGATCGGCGCATCACAAGTCGGCAATTGGCCGTACAGCTTTCAGTCAGCACCGGAAGTGCAATGGCAATTATTGACGCTTTGGAATATTCGAAGGTATGCTCAAGATGGGTTCCTCCAAGTCTCACAACCGAGCACAGACGACAAAGGAAAGCCATCTGTTCTGAATTGTTGGAGCGTTTTGGTGCTGAGGGGGAGGCCTTTTTGTCCCGGATCATCACAGATGATGAAACCTGGGTTCACCATTACGAGCCGAAGACGAAAAGGCAGTCAATGGAGTGGCATCATCCGCAATCACCAAGAAAAAAGAAGTTCAAGACAACTCCTTCCGCCGGAAAGGTCATGATCACCGTCTTTTGGGATATTCATGGAGTGATTCTGGTGGATGTCATGGGCAGAGGTGAGACAAGCAATTCGGACGCGTACATCAAAACCCTCAAAAAACTGAAAGCGTTACCGGCGAGTGTGGCCTAACAGGAATCCAGGAGACATGTTGATTCAGCACAATGCCCGCCCTCACACAAGTCTACGAACCCAGGAGGCAATCGCCATATTTGGTGGGACTGTGCTCCCCCATCCCCCTATAGCCCTCATCTGGCGCCGTCAGATTTTCATCTTTTTGGGCCACTGAAGGATGCACTGCGTGGGACAAGGTTTGAAGATAACGACAGCGTGATTCGTGCAGTTAGGACATGGCTACGTGAACAGGAAACCAGCTGGTACAGGGAAGGAATGCATGCCCTTGTTTCGCGCGTAGACTTAGATGGAGATTATGTGGAAAAATAAAATATGTAAAGGAAACATACATTTATACTGTGCGTGAATTTCATACATTCTGAATAAATATTATCCGAGTAAAAAATGTGGGGCATTACCTTCTGAGCAACCCTCGTAAATGGGCACCAGGGTATTGTCGGAGAGCAAGTAAGGTTCCGAATGCCCGATAATCAGGATGAAGCCGTACAGGTAGCAATAACAGTAATGCGGAACGAATGAGACAGCCCGACGCCAAGAGGGTGTTTAGTGCAAAAAAGGATCTTCCCAGGGCATTACTTGCTTTGTGGGGAAAAATGGCATTATGCGAGGAATTGCCGGATGAAGGGGGATGGGCCCTCCAAAGGCATTGGTCGCGCACAAATCAAAACGTGGCCGGTGGCCGACGGCCGAATGGGCCGGGACACGTGTGGAATTCCTCCACGCCAGCAGCTTCGAACGGGAGACCCATTCGCTGCTTCCACTGTAAGAAACTGGGACACCGTAGGGATGAGTGTCCCCAGCTTGTGGGAAATAAGCCAGTGACTCCACCCCCAACAACGGTGAGTCGACGACGCGATCCCAGAAGTCGACCCCAACTCCGCAGGCAGGGCAGCAGGAGCTTCCGGTAATGAACTGCTCCTGGAGGTAGAAGTGGAGGGCCAACCCCGCCAGTTCTTCATAGATTCTGGAACCAGCAAAAGTCCCGTGAAACCAGGAGTAAGTCAAGAGAAGTATTTCCTACAGATATGGCCGCAAGTGGGATCACTGGAACTAAACTGAAAGCCTTAGGAAACCAATCGAAATTAAGTTAGGCAAACACACATACAAGCATGAATTTTTGGTAACCCCTCTAGATGCAGAATTTAGTGGTGTCCTTGGAGTGAACCTATTGAGACTAATGGAGGCCAAGGTTGATCCATGTACACATGGCCTATTCATTGGGCGGAGGCGTTAAGAACTTACAGGGCTCGAGTGCCCGGACCGCGATTCGTCGCAGGTCATTGTTACGAAGCCCGTCGATAGCGAAGGGCGGGAACGACCGGGTCTGATCACCCCGGGAATGACGGCAAGGAGTGTACTACCGACAGGGAATCTATTAGGTGCGGGAAGACCCGAGAGCCTGGTTCGCGGGGAACTGAACCCCAATAGTCCTGTTATTCGTGAACAGTCCAATAACACTTCTAACATAATTGCGTCACAGCTGGCCATCCTTCCTTCAAAGTCTCGAGTGGTTCTTATGGGGCGTATAGTGAGGAATAAGGAAGATAAAAAAAACTGCCTGAAACGATACTGGTTGGAACCCGCGCAAGTGAGCAAACCCGTGTTTATGCAGCGAGGGCCCTAAGTGATGTTTTTGTGAAGGATGGGGTGCAGTTTCAAAGAATCAGACATGTAACTGTTGGAGAAACAGTATGAGATGGTCGGACTGACCATAAAGAGCTAAACGATACACCTAGGGAAACGGGGCAGGTACAGGCTGTATTCCCAAATCGCGCAAAGGTGAAAGAAACCTACAGGACCGACAGTCCTGCTTTTGTATGATAGAACTAATCAACACTAGTGTTGACCCGGTTGAAATCGGGAAGAATATAAAGTTAGGGACATGGGAACCAATAGTCTTGCGAAAACTCGGTTTTTGTGGGGCAAGTTACCACAAGCGATGTAGAAGCTTCAGGACATTGAAGTGATGTTTATAATATTAAAAAGGAAGTGAACACAGAATCCTCACTTGAAAGTTTAAGCGACACAATAAAGCTCAAGATAGGGCATCTGAAGAGAACGTAGCGCGACGTACTGATGCCGGTGATTAATGAGTATGTGGATTTGTTCCAATACGGACGTTCCGGATTGCCACCTTGTACGAACGACTTCCATGAAATCAAAACAGGTGATCCTTTACATATTAAGAAAAACCCCTACAGGGTACCATTCGCACTTAGAGGCGAGATGCGCAAGCAGCTGGATAAGATGCTACACAGAGGCGTCATTACCCCCAGCATTTTCGGAATGGGCAGCGCCCGTAATTTTAGTAAAAAAGAAATCTCCGGATAATAAACACCGCTTTCGCTTCTGTACCGATTTTCGCGGTCTGAATACCGTTACAAAGGTACATGTGTACCCAATCCCCGATATCAAAGGAAATTTATCTTTGATGGCAGGTAGTAAATACTTTACCTTGCTGCCATATTCCCATACACCCGGATGATAAGGATAAAACTGGCTTTATTACGCCTTTTGGAAGTTTTCGTTATGAAAGGCTAGCATACGGTCTGGCAGGAGTACCCAGTACTTTTCAGAAAATTATGGACGCAACATTAATGGGTCTGAAAGAAATTTATGCCCGTGTATATTTGGGTACTTTAATATTTTCTGACACTATACAGGAACATACTAGAAGAATGAGAATGGTATTTGAAAGAATTCGTGAAGCAAACTTTAAATTAAATGTGGGAAAATGTACTTTTGCGGCTCGTGAGGTGGCTGATTTGGGTCATGTAGTAAACGCATCTGGTGTAACACCCGATACGAATAAAGTAGCAGCAATAAAGAAATTCCCCTTACCTCGAAATGTTCGAGACGAGAGAGCATTTTTGGGATTCGCAGGTTACTATCGCTCTTTCATTAAGGACTTTGCATATTTCAGCAAAGCCCTGACCTTGCTAACAAGGAAAGATACTAAATTTCACTGGACTGAGTCACAACACGCATCCTTGGAAGCCTTAAGGCTAATTCACACATACCATGCCGTTCCCATGCCGCGCCCGTGCCGTTCCCCTGCCATGCCGTTTCGCTAGAGGTTAAGATTGTGGCCTTCCCATTTGATTTACACAGGGCGACCGTGTTTAATTCACACATGCCATGCCGCGCCCGTGCCGTTCCCCTGCCCTGCCGTCTCGAAAGGAACTAATGAAGGCCACGGCTCAGCGTGGCATGGGCGCGGCAGGGGAACGGCATGACATGTGTGAATTAACATCGGCCGTCTCTCGACGGCCTGTGGGCGACCTGCCTACGTTCGGATTCGTCCGGCTAACAGGCGGAGTTTCACGAAGGTTGTTAACCAGAATGCTTATCAGTCTTCCATTGAACTGCAGCTGGGGACTGACACCTATAAACAACGTCTGTCATGGATGAGGAGAAGCTGCTTATTTTGGTACAAGGTCGCGAGTGTTTGTACAATTTACAGCACAAAGATTATGATAACAATATAGTGAAAGACAACTGCTGGAAGGACATAGCAGCAGAACTTCATGTGCAAGGTAAGGAACAAGCTACACAGTATCTGTGTTCGCTATTCAGATGCTTACTGATGCCATGCGTCTGCGTGATGCAACAACAGTAATAATGTAACGGCTTTATTTACTTCAGTTGAAGAATGCAAGTCAACTTGGGCGAAGCTCCGCTCCTACTGCAGGAAAGCTATACGTAGGAGAAAATCGGCGAGTGGACAGGCAGCAAAAAAAAAAAAAATAAGAAATGGCGTTTTGAGGAGCAGATGCGATTTCTACATAATCACTTCCAGGAAAGAGAGTGAGTTGTGGTGATTAAAATAACACGTGTGTGCAAATAAAAGAAGCCGAATACGTTTGAAACTGAAGACAAAAGTAGGTATTTCACATGCAGACCTACGTGCATTTCTTTGCTGATCTCGACCATAACGTAAAAATTTGTCAGACGTGGAAACGAAACATACTGTCTCCATGTTCAGGGTCTACTTGAACATAAACACGAAGGCAATGCGCACACTTGAAAAGTCGGTAACTATGTACGAGTCGATACCGTGCAACAGCCAAGAAGACTTGAATTTACATTTACTAACTTCTTTAAAATGGTTTCCACTTTTTTTCAGAACTCATACGAACGCTGAACTTGAGGAGGGGGTACTTGAAGAGCGCAACGACAATGATGATGATGATGATGATGATGATGATGATGATTACAATGCTTCTGAAACACACACTCCGTCCCCATCACTATCTACTTCTTCAACTGTTTCGAAAAGAAAGAAGTCAAACACCTCAGATTTGTGTGAAACACTGACAAGGTTTATTGCGTCTCGCGATAAATCTGACAGTGAAGGCATGACCAAAAAAAAACAATTGGCAGTATTTTTTGAGGACATAGCTGAGACTATGGTAAAGTTCCCTGAGGTTGAGCTGGCGGAAACGAAAAGAGAAATTTTCAACCTAGTAAACAAGAAATAGTAGTAGTTGTTTTATTTCCGTCACCTTAAAAAGCTGGTCACGCCGGAAACTTTTGGACCCCACCCTCGTAACTGCCGCACGATTCCATTTGCACTACGTAATGAGGTGAGACCATCTCTGGAAGGATTCCGTACTTTCAGCCAGTGGCCGCAGAACACATAGTTGTGTATATAATACTATTTTTTTCTTTTCAGAGGAAAATACCGGGGGTGCCAAAAAAAGTATACACATTTCAAGAGATGTTATCTATGTATTACTTTTCGAAGTTGAATTGAATTACGGTAGCAATGTGTAGTAGGATGTTCGATCAAAAGATGGCGTTAATCAAATGAATGCTAGCGTCACCATGCGACAGGCAGGACAGTCAAAGAAAATGGCGGAAGCACGGTTGTCGTTCGAGCGCAAGACCATTTTCAAGTGGTATTTGAAATTCGAGAACGTTGTGGAAGTACAACGACAATGGAGGTATGAGTATGCAACAAAACCAACATGCCTAACAATTGCACGCATTCGTGGTAAGTTTGAGACGCATGGTACTGTGTGTGATGTGCACGAGGGAAGATCCGGGAGGCCTCGCACAGCAACAAGTCCTGCTTCTGCTAAGGTGTTGGAACAGTTTGCACGCTCGCCACAGAAGTCTACCAAACAATGTGCACGTGAGACAGGAGTTAGCAGAACAAGCATACGACGCATTCTTAAAACAGCAAGATGGAAAGTTTTCATCCCAAGATTATTACATCACTAAATGAAGACGACCCTGATCGAAGGGTGCAGTATTGTGATTGGTTCCAAAACATGGTACGAGAGGATGAGTTTGTGGGGAAAATGGTTTGGTCTGACGAAGCACAGTTTAAATGGAATGGAACAGTGAACCGACATAATTGTGTGCATTGGGCTCCAGAAAATCCACACGTTCATGGGGAAAAAAGTCGATTTACCGGGCGTCAACGTACGGTGTGGACTGTCATTAAGGGGACTAATTGGACCATTCTTTTTTAAGGTACCGTTACTGGTCAAGTGTACCTAAATATGCTACACACCCATTTTACCTGCAATTCGTACTTTTTGGGAATGATCGATTTTACTTCCAACAAGATGGCGCCCCACCGCACTTCCGCCGAGACGTTGAGAGCTTACCTCGATGAGAAGTTGCCAGCACAATGGATAGGACGAAGAGGTGCGGTTGAGTTCCCGGGGGCCCCCCACCCACGTTCTCCTGACTTAACACCCCTTGACTTCTACCTACGGGGGACCATAAAGGATGTGGTGTAACGTAGAAAACCGGCTACACTGTCGGTACTTCGGGAAGAAATTGAAACGGCATGCGCAGCGATACACGTGGACACTTTGGTCAACGTTGCTCAAGCACTAGTTCGCCGTAATCAGGAGTGTCTAGACGTTGATTGTAACCACTTTGAGCACCTCTTGTAATTGCAGAAGTCAAACGTGACGTCTATTCATATTTTGTTATCGGTATATATTATTACAATTATAATAGTTTTTTCCTTTCTTAAAATGTGTATACATTTCTTGATACGCAGGGTGGACCGCATTTATATAATTCACCGCCTAAGAAGTCAGGATAAAAAAGCACCAAAATTCTCCCATTTCATTAACATCACAGGTTACCCTTTTAATATATCCCCGCATAAGAAAATTTCCCGCCTAAGAAGTAACAAATTTCACGACGAAACTTTTTTTTCATCTTCAAATTATCCAACAGTGGTGAAAAATAAAATCCTACAAGTGACAGCCTTGTATTCTAACAAGTTGGGCTGTTCTGTGTTTACTACGGTGATGCCGAAATTGTGAAACTTGAACTTGAATTAAATTTCACACAACCAAAATAAAGATTTGGGCCGAAGCAGATACGGAGGTCGACGTGATTACAAGCAGGGCGTCAAAAAAGTGAGCTACGGTCAGCAATCTAGGAGTGACAGATCGACGTACAAGGGCAACAGACGAAACAGAAACTATAGTAACAATTATCAGAATAGGAACAAGAGGAACAGTTATGACCAACGACTGAACCCTCAGGCACAGAACTTTGAGCCAAGAAACCGTGATGGCTGACCAACAAACGAACCAAGAATCTCAGGACAGAGAAAATACATTTGAGAGCAACGGATAGGGCGCCCAGTGTCTAGGGTCTACACATCTATACCCAACCTTGGACTCGTCTTTGCACAACCCTAATTATGAAGCCAATGCACACAACATCCAATTAAGAAATCAGCAACTTAGAGGAAAGCCCATCAAATTTTGAAAATTTGAATGGGAAAATTGCAGACGAGCATACACTTTCTACTTATTACATTAACCGTTAGGATACGTGGGGCATGTGTATGCCGGTATCTAAAATACCAAGAAACAAGAAAACCGCTTATGTGGAGCAACTTTCCAGGCAGCCCACAAAGTGGCTATTGTTACGGAGGAAAAACCTAAAGGTAGTAAGCGAAAAAGAGGAGGAAATTAATTTTAAACGCAGATACCAGAACTTTTTGTTGTGTGAAACGAATTCCATTGACGATAACATTCTGATACCAAGACAACTGCGACATCCGGCAAACCTCTGGTCCCGGATATGGCAATTTTACTGTATTTCCAATAAACTCACGTACTAGTACCACATGTTCCATAATAACATCCCTGCCCTCTAACACTTGCACTTTCATTAATGTTACTTCCATAACATGGTGTATAACCATACGTTTTTCTAACTCATCACATGCAATCCCCCCCCCCACACACACACACACACACAACACCTGTCCTTCCTAACATCCTGTCCCATCTGTAGCAGCGGTTATACTTGGAATTTCTCATGTATCTCCCTCCGTGCAGACTTGTAACAGAGGTCAGAGGCACAGATAATGTGACTGACGTGTGAATTCGTCTGTTATTACTTTCAGTTCCTGACCCAGGAGCCGGGAAGACGACTGAGAGCTCACGGCGATACAGACGCCACTGGCAAAAAACTCTTCTACGAGACCACTGATTGGGAAAGACCATTACAGAAACTTGATGAACCGCCATTTAGGCCAGGCGCGCACTGGCAATTAAACTGTTGCGGCGACGGAAAAGTTGCCGGTGGTGGCACAGTGAACGCGCGCTCACTGTAACTAAACATTTGCTTGTATGTGCAACCTTTTTCTTTCAGTACGTAATGGACCTCACAGGCACAGCATGTGTATGTGCTCTTCTCCTTAGAGTAAGGAAAAGTTCAACGCAAAAAGCGACACTGGGAACATCCAATAGTCAGTAAAAGGCTTTTAAACGGGCAGTTTTATAAATTGTATGAGGATTTAAGAAACTGTGGTGGAAAATTTTTCAGCTACTTCACGATGAGTATAGAAAGTTTTGATAAACTACCAATGCGCCCGTATTAACTTTTCCAAGTCTTCGAAGACAGACAGCCGCGTGACTAAACAGTTGAGCAACGAAAGTTGCCAGTGCGCTACTGATTATGGAACAGTATTCTTCGGTCTGGATTCGTTTGCTGTCACAAACTGTTTTCACAGAACTTACACATTAATGCGTATGTAAAAACTTGCATTGCTTGTCAGGAGCACGGAAGATGAGTGCAGGGCACATGTTAATTGTTCGTTATTACAGTTACTTCCTTACGGAAGATACAGCACGATTATTAGGACCTTACGGCAATACGGATCACATTAGAAAACACGCACTCTTCAAGACAACTGATTGGGAAAAACTACTTCAAAAACGTGTCAACTGAACTGTACAAACCACTCTGTCTTCGCCTAAACAGTAGTGTTCAAAAGCCCCTGAGACAGGAGAAAAATCGCTCACTTGGCTCGATAAATATACGTATCCTGAAAACATTTCTAGCTGCCACAACACGTACTGTACTTGCACGTTCGTAGAGACCCGCATACTCGTTCGTTCTTGGATCTAAGGCAATTTAATGATCTACTAAGGTTCACAACAGAAATTCTCAGACGAAATTGATAAGGTGTTTGCACCTGTAGAGTGATGAACTCGTTCAAACAGCTACATCCCCCGCGCCTTCTTAATGACACTAAGCCACGCGCCAAACGCGTGTTACTTTCGTCGGCAAGTGACAAGTTGATAAAACATTCATTGAATGTACTACAATGTTAATCACAAATCATCTAAAGAGGGATAGGGCAAACTGAGCAAGTATAAATAAGGTTTACAAAGTCGGTTAACTCAAAGATTGGATTTAAAAATAAACGTAAAGAGTTCATACAGCGGCATGCTGTTCCTCTGATCAATCGCGGTTCTCGTGTGTTACAAGGGGCACCGATTAATAATCATTAACAAAAACAGCTTTCAAACGTACGCTTTCAATCCCACAGGAACGGCGAGAGTTCCGTTCGCAACCTTTAACACTAGCACCGCCGTTCAGACAGACACATTATAACGGATCGATCCTGTTCGCCACCTCAACCTTAATTTGTAGGTCACGGACCTAAAGGATGGACACGAGCACACACCTGCAAGTCACAGGTGTCCCCTAAATGTTTAAGAATTGTATTACTTCCAAATCTTTTACTTTTATATTTTTAATCTCCTAGAATCCGGTGCGGTCACGTTCCGCGCTGAGTGGTTCTGTGGCCTCACATACGATCTAGGGGATTAGTTTCTCAGCGTGACAGCAAAAATTCACCACCAACTTCGCCAATCAAAATTCTGAAATTTTTAGTGCATTTGGTAATTAATTTGTGGTCTGTGGACTAAGAGTCAACTGACCAATCACTGACTGTGAAACCTATTTGAATTTGTCACGGGGAGGCGCCTAAGTTAACATAAGAGGTTGCACGACTACGCGAAGGGAGTCAAGGCAGTTCGTGTGAGCATATTGAGTTGTGAAGAACAGAGGTGACATCGTGGAGTTCTAGGACAGAAGTTAGTCAGCGTGAATAATTCAAATCAAATGGGCGTAAGTACTACCATAAGAAATAATGTATTTAAAGAATACAAATAAACCTTACAAGTAGCGTAAATTCGCAAGGGCCCTTAAAGCCATGTTGAGGGGGGTCCTGTAAAGCAGGCCCGTCCAACCCGCAGCCAAATGCCACATTTGTAACTTACGTTAACAGAGTAAAAATTACACAATTATTTACACGCTTAGGTACAGATCACTTTGTGACATTTACACATGCAGCCTGCGAACGGTTTGGGGCCTTGGTTTAAAACCCCGCTGAATTGTAGGGTTATATAAATACAGTGCTACAGTTAAAGTCTTTCAATTCACACGGCTTGTTGCTAAGCCCAGCGCGATTATCTGGGAAACTGACCATCACAAAAAATTGGAAGATCCTGTCCTTGTCTAAGCCCAGACTGAGCATGACTCTCATACTTTGTTCAATGACTTTTGTACGCTGTCATTCTAACAGATTATTGTTGCCTGCATTAGGGCGGAAAAGGACAAAATCCGCACGATGGGGAGCGGCTGCAAGAAGAAAGAAGATGCAATTACAAAGGCGAGCAATGGATTTTGCGAAAATGGTCGGGTGCCAAGGATGAACTTCCAACAAGTGAAGGTAAATGCTCTCTCAGTACTATCGGATGTACAGTATTAACAGTCAGTATTATTGGTAGCCTGTCACAGGGCCATTTGAATGAAAGTTAGTTCAGGCTACAGGAATTTTTGACAAATATTAAAGATGTTTTAAAATTAAAAAGTAATAATTTAAGCACTTTCAGCAGTCAATTGTGAAATCTTCTAGGACGTTACGTCACATCAACTTGTAAGCACTGACGAACGCCTCGACGTATTGTAGGGCCTTCATACGTCAGTGTCAAGCAGTTCTATGTTTTTGAGTCCTTTGCCCTAAGATGTCAGTAACTATTTAAAAATCGACGTCTTAAATCCCCTCACGACTTGAATCGTTAGTAACACCTCTGTATACGCGTAAAATCTTTCCGTGCCTCTTAATAGAAGCAACAGCGTACAACGTACAACTGTTACTCAAGAAGTGATTCTGAATAGGAGCTATAAACATTTCTCTCGCTCAAGATTAATTATTGCTACACTGAAATGACCTTCCGGCATAAATTCAAATTTTGGAGGAGATAGAATAGAGACTAGTTTATGCAGCATTAACTAATGGTTTTCATAACCGGGAGGCGAATGTGTATGAAATCAAACTGATTTTAAACGAAATACTTCAAATTCTGTCACTGTTTGTCACCATGTTCAGACATGTTTGTGGTGAGCTCCTGAGCAAGTGTGGAAAATGGGTTGTTATCTGGAGGACTATCGTACGTATTGGACAAAAGGGCTGTAAAGTGCAGAACGGAAAACAGGACAGGTTATCAAGTGACAAGTTAAACGGTTTGGTCTGCCCATGAGGTTGCTACGTACACTAGGGCACATGTTAAGTATAATATTCTGATACCAAGACAGCTACAACATCCAGCAAACTTCTGGTCCCGGATATCGCAGATTTTATTATATTACCAATTAATTTATGTACTAGTACGACGGATTCCATAATAACGTCCCCGCCCTCCAACACTTGCAGTTTCATTAATGTTACTTGCATAACATGGTGTATGAGCATACGTCTTTCTACATTTTCTGCTACTCGAACTCATATCAATTACAACACGCTGACAATGCCCACACACACACACACAACCCCCCCCCCCC